>CAUYON010198535.1:0-11167 GCA_963573935.1 Arctocebus calabarensis
TGTTACACAGCTAGGATATGATAATCATGGCTTCCAGCTCAGATGTAAATTTAAGAACCCTTATACTTAATTGTAATGGTATAATGCACTGGTTATGTGGTGGTACATTTACATTTGTGAAAATAGAGTATAGAAAGTATCCTGTACACAAAATTTTAAACTACCATCACAATTTCATTAGATTACAAATAGTGTTTGGAAGTATTCCCATTTTAAAATTCCTAAGGAACTTGGTGCAAATTTGAGCCCTCATCTTTCTAATTCAGTCTCCCCAAAGCACTTACTATTAAAAATGAGATCTTCTTACCTTAGAAAGAAACTTAACATAATTAGACTTTCTTAAACTTAACATTTTTCTACAATTAGAGGTGTCCATACACTCCTCTTAAAGTAATGTATGTTTAAATAATTCCTATTTTTATTTGTCTTAATAAGAATTTTTGTATCTTCTTATCTTTGGTCCCATCAACATTCTCATCTTCTCACGCATTTGAATCTGAATTCTTTCTATTCTTCCCCTTAAAAGAATTTAAATATATTTTACAATAGAATAACTAAGAAAATGCCTTTAAAGCTATGTTAACTAGTTTGATGAAAATATTTCAAATTGTTATATAACCAGCACATTGTACCCCAGAATTACATTAATGTACACAGCTATGAATTAATAAAAAAATTATATATAAAAAAAGAAAATTTGTGGACAGATTGTGATGAGAAAAAATCCACAGTGATATAAATGCTAGTGTCCAATTACTTAAAATAAGCCTTCTCTTTAGGAACAATTGGTAGGGTTGTAATTTGTCATATAATTTAGACGTACATTGTGTGGTAACATTTATTATTCACAATAACATTTTTGGCAGAACAATTTAACACTACTTGTTACCTTAGGAAATAATGTTTACAGATATACATAATAGTATACATCATGATTTTATTGAAACATTCTTTTTCATAAAATAAGTATTAAATCATATAAAATATGTATCAATGAAATGATAGTGAAGATAAAGAAAGAATTCTAAGAAAAAAGCAAGAGAATAGTATCAAGTCATATATCAGAGAATTCCCCATAGATTAATAGATTTCTCAAGTGAAAACTTATAGGCTAGGAGAGAATGACATGGTATATTTAAATGCTGAAAGGAAAATAAAATCACCAAAATTACTATACTCAGCAATGTTATCTTTCAGAAAAGGGCAAATACAGACTTTCCCCAGGCCAGCAAAAATTGAGGGTAGTTATCCCCACCAGGTCATCCTACAAGAAATGCTTAAAAGAGTTCTACTTTTGGAAAAGAAGGGAATATACATATCATGTAAACACATGAAAGAATAAACTTCACTGGTGGAACAAATACACACATGAGACAGCAATAAACAATAAGGGAGGAAGAAAGGAATAAAGAATATGTAAAACAATTAGAAACTAATTAATAAAATGACAGGAGTAAGTCCTCCTCTATCCATAATGACCTTGAATGTAAATGGTTTAAATTACACAATTAAAAAACATAGACTATGTGAATGAATTAACACAGCAAGACAAAACCATATGCTGGCTTTAGGAAACTTACTTCATTTGTGAAGACACAAGTTAAGACATTAAAAAATGATATTCCAAAGGAACAAAATAAAAATAACCAAGACTGTGTTAATGATATTTTATATTTCTGTCTCTGCTTTATTTAGTTATGATTTTTATTACTTCTACTTTCAGCTAGAAGGACAAAATAAATTTCAAGCAAATAGGACAAAATAAATTTTAAGCAAATAGGACAAAATAAATTGTAAGCGAATAAAAGAAACGTTGGACACAGACCCAGTGGACATAACAGAAAGTTACAGAACATTTTATATAATATATGCAGAATACACATTCCTCTCTTCAACACGTGGAATATTCTTCAGAATGGACCATATGTTAGATTGCAAAATATTCTCAACAAATGATGACAAATCAAGATGGAATAAACCTCAAAGTCAAGTACTAGAGAAACTGGACACAGTGAAAATACATCGAAATTACATTCTGGCATGACCAATAAGTCAATGAAAAAATTAAAGAAAGTAAAACAAATGCTCAGAACAGATTAAATAGAAACACAACATATCAACACCTATAGGTAATAATAAAACAGTACCAAGAGGGGAATTTATAGCACAAACACCTATATCAAAAGATAGAAAGTTTCCACATAAATAATCTAATGATTTACTTCAAGGAATTAGAAGAATAAGAACAAACCAAACCCCAAATTAGCTGAAAGTAGAAGTAATAAAAATCATAACTAAATGAAGCAGAGACAGAAATACAACATATCATTAAAACAAAAACTTGCTTTATTGAAAAGATTTTAAGATGAACCATTTACTAGATTAAGAAAAAGGAGAAAAAACAAAATAAAAAATCAGAGACCAAAAAGAGGATATTACAGAAATATAAATGGGCACTAAAAACCATTATTAACAACCATGCACAAACAATTTAGAAAATCTAACAAATGGATAAATTCTTGCACATATTTAACTTACCAAGATAGAACCAGGAAGAAATACAGAACCTAATAGCAATAACAATTAACAAGATTGAATCACTCATAAAAAGCTTTTCAAAAAAGACAAGCATGGGAATGAATCATTCTTTTTGTAATTCTACTGAACTGAAATAGAAAAAAAAAACCCTAATATCAATTGTTGCCAAATTATTGCAAAAAACTGAAGAGAAGGTAATTTTTTCTAACTCATTCTACATGACCAGCATTACCCTGATTCCAAAACCAGACAAAGACTAACAAAAAGAAAAACAAAAACATGAAACCTATAGGCCTCTATCCCTGAAAAGTACAGAGGCAAAATACTAACAGCAAAAAAAGAAAACTCACAAACGGAATCTAACAGCACACCCCAAAGACCAAAAAGATAATAATATAGAATTGATCCCATGGAAACAAGGAGAGTTAGATGTCAAAAAAAAATGATAAAATTCTGTATACTTTCATTATAAAAACTTTCCACAAATGACATATACATTGAACATATCTCATCTCAATAAAGGACATGCAGATCAAACACACAGCTGACACACTGAATGTGGAAAAGTGAAATTCTTTTCTGTAACATTGAAAACACCCGCCTTTTCAGTGTTCTTAGTCTATGCAGTACTAGCGTGTCCTGTCTATCCAGAACAATCATGCAAGGAAACGAAACAAATATCATCCATATCGGAAAAGAAAATGTTGTTATTTCCTTTTCCAGATGATATGATCTTATGTGTAGAAAAACCTAAAGGCTCTACAAAAAAAAAAAAAAAAAAAAAAAACCTCATAGAACTGTTAAATTAATTCAACAAAGTTGTAAAATAAAAACTCAACATACAAAAAAAACTAGTATTTTTACACAGCTATAACGAACTAGCTGAAAAAGAAATCAAGAAAGCAATTCCTTTTTGAATAGCTACAAATAAAATAAAATATCTCTAAACAAATTTAACCAATGAGGTGAAAGATCCACACAATGAAAACTACAAAACCTTGATTAAAAAACAGAAGAGGACACAAAGAATTCTGTGTTTATTTTGTGCTTATAAAAAAAAAAAATCTTTTGCTTTTGAATTACAAGAATTAGTATCATGGAAATGACTACACTATCTGAAGTAATCTGTAAATTCAATGTTATCTAACCAAAATACCAATGAAATCTTTCTCAGAAATAGAAAAAGAAAGTCCTAAAATTTGTGTGAAACTGCAGAGGACACCAAATAGCCAAAGCAGTTGAGCCAAAAGAGCAAAGCTGGAGGCATCCTCACACCTGACTTCAAAATATATTAGAAGGTGTTTTAAACAAAAACAACAAGAAATGCGTTACACTATTAAAAAAAAATAAAATCAGAATTATAGGTCAGAATTACTAACCCAAGTTTAAAACTTAGTATTTACAGACATCTGATTTGCAACAATTGTGCCAAAAACATATGGAGAAAGGGCAGTCTCTTCAATTAATAGCTCTGGAAACACTGGATATCCCTATGTAGAAGAATCAAACCAGACCCGTCTGACACCATATGCAAACATCACCTCAAAAGGATTATCGACAAAATGTAAGACCTGAAACTATTAAACTACTAAAGAAATCATAGGAAAACATTAAAGGACATGGATCTAGGCAAAGATTTTATGGGCAACACTACAAAAGCACAGCAACAAACCAAAAATAGACAAATGGGACTTTGAAAGACTGAAATGCTTCTGTACAGCAAAGCAATCAGCACAGTAAAGAGACAGCCTGTAGAATGCAAGAAACGATTGTATTTGTGAACTATTCATCCAACAAGTGACTAAGGTACAGAATATAAAAGGAACTCTCCTTAACTCAGCAGCAAAAACAAACCAAAACAAAAATTTAATTAACAAATGGCCAAAAGTTCTAAATATATTTGAAATTTTAAAAAATCCTTAACATATTTAATCATTAGGGAAATACAAATCAAAATCCCATGAGATATTATCTCACCCAGTTAGAATGATTATTATAAAAAAGATAAGAAGTAACAAACACTGGCAAGAATGCAGAGAAAAGGTAACTCTTACACACTGTTGGCTGGAATGTAAGTTAGTCTAGCCAATTATGGAAAACATTCAGAAGATTTCTCAAAATCTAAAATTAAAATTGCCACATGATCCAGATATCCACTACTTTTTATGTATTGAAAGAAAGGAAATCAGCATACACAAGAGATATATACACTCCCGTGTTTACTGCAGCATTATTTAAGATATGAAATCAACAGAAAAACCCATCATCAGATTAATGAATAAAGAAAATTTAGTGTATACACACAATAAATATACTAAATTATATATATGTACTAAATTTTCTTTTTTTATATTTATAAATTCTCTATAAATTTGCTATGTATATATTAAATATTCTTTATATATATTTATAAATTTTCTTTATATATATACACACACAATGAAATATAATTCATCCATGAGAAATAAAATTATGTCATTTTCAGCAACATAGATGAACCATGAGGACATTATGTTAAGTCAGGCACAGACAGATAAAAAGTACTTCTCATTTATATGGGGAAGCTAAAAAAAAAAAAAATTGAGTTCCTAGGAGCAGAGAGTAGTGTTATGTTCATGAGAGGCTTGGAGGGAGAGAAAGAAGGGATAGACAGAGATTTTAAAGGAATAAAAGCTAGAAACGAGGAGTAAATTCTATACTATTATAGGATGATGATTAATAATAATAATATACAGTATTATGGAGTTTCAAATAGCTAGAAGGGAGATATTGAATACTCCCAACTTAAAGAAATGATAGTTTGAGTTATGAATATCCTAATTACCCCTATTTGATCATTAGATATTATATATGTATATACATATGTACTGTATATTATATAGCCATGTGGATACATGTATCAAAATACCACTTTGTGCCCTATAAATACTTGTAATTATTATGTGTTAACTGAAAATAAAAGTCGGAAAATTGATGGCAAATTAATGATATAGTATAGTCGGCAGCACTTAAAATGACTCTGGCATATTTATGTAACCTGATAATAGAAGAGAGTCAGTAAACATGAAAGAAAAATGTAATTTTCCACCAATACTGAAATATACACCTACAAATTTAATATAAAATATATATTTTTATATATAAATATAATTATATATAATTATATATGTGTATGAGTAAATTTATAACACTTTATGAGCATAGAAAACAAGCTAATACACACTCAGGAGTGTAAAATTCTTGGTGGATGGAAAGAGTATAGATAGAAAGACAATTTATTTTTATTGCTAGAGTACTGTTTTTTAACACGGAAAATGTAGTTAATGTATTGCCTGAAGCATTTAAGGTAAGTAAATGAAGCATGGAAATTTATAATTTTATTCAAAAAATGTGCAAACCAACACATTATAGATGAGATGAGGTCTTCCTTGGCTTGTAAAATATTCAGACATTTTCCAAACCACTCAAATACCTTTGCCTATGTCCTTCTGCCTAGAGAACCTGCCATCAACTCAATTTATAAAAGCAATTATATTGTGGCTTTGTTTTTTCATGATATTTTTCACACATTAAAACCCACAATAACTTTTAATTAGATTTAAAAAAGGTTCTACTCACATATCAGCTTCTCTGATTTTTTTAGCTACCTTAAACCATAATTGGCACTCCTCTGTGGTTACCTGTCTTTTATCTTTTGTTATGCTGTATTTTTTATTTCCTCATTTTTATTTTTTGTGAAATTTCAAATCCTTACTTGACAGAAATAATGCTTTTCCATTTATGTGCTTGTTGTTCTAATGAATGAATGGAGAAAAAAAGAGAAGTGCTAAATCATTATACATCTACTAGCATGAATACTACCCTACACTGATCCAAAACACTATTTCCTGATTTTCAAATTTTGAAATGTACCCAAGAGTCAGTCTTCAGCAAAATATAATTATGTCAGGATTTTGTTCCTCATCAAACTATGTAATGGAGTAAGAGACAGAATAGAGGAGAAGAAACTCACATATGCTTTGGGGGAGGAATATAATAAGTAAAATAAATAATAAAATAAGTGGACTATAGAGTCTTTTGACAAAATATTATATCCCACACCAATCTCTTTACAAAAGTAGTATAAGAACACGTCAATTGAGCATGTGTTAAATTCTATGTAAGATGTATTTCTAGCATTATCCCATTTGATTCCAAGAAGGCTGGGTTATGTAATGATATCTATGAAACAGATAATAAAACAAATTAAGAATGTGCAATTGTAATAGTTTGCCCAAAGATGTTGCAGTATAAATTTAGGGTGCTAGAATTTGAACCCAAGTATAATTACAAAGTTTATAATTTTACAATGACATCTATTCCAGACTGCTTTAAGCAGCTTGAAACATTGCTCTAATATCACAGATCTGTAAGTTTTTCTCAGAATTTAGGGCCAATACATCAGCACTTCCATCCTTTTCTTTTTCTCCATCAACCGTCATCTGATGCCCCAAACTAATCAGAGAAGTCCATGTATAAATTTTTTTTTAAGGAAATTTGTAGTCTAGTCTCAACCCATACCAGAGTAGAGTTGTCATTACTTGTATGATGGACGTGGTCTCTTCAGGGGCCAAAATCCTAAGTGGAATCACTGGACTCAAGAAATCTTACACAAGGCTGTTTTTAGGAGCCTCTGCTATGACTAGAGCCCTAACCCCCTATGCACTTTGTAAGAGCATAGTAAGAGCAACTGTGCACTGCCTTACTCCACTAGGGGGTCTGTGTCACTGAGGATGTGCACACCTTGCATGGAGACAGCCTTCATTTCTCTCAGGACTCATAGCCTTTCCAAAGGAACTCACTTATAGACATGTCTAAGGCTCCCATGGGCAGAGAGTGGGGATGGCTTCCCCATAGTAGGAAAGGAGCCAGGGGGGATTGAACAATTGAGCCCAGCTACTACTTTAATAAGAGGACAGTCCAGGAGGGTGCAGGCACTGAGGCTTGCTCAACTGTCTCTGGAGGGTCCCTCTCAGCAGGATTGCTTGAATCTCAGAATTGTTGTTCATTCTTAAAAATATCATATGTATTTATAAAAAAAGAAAGATGGCATATCAACACTTTGTATTAAATAATATGTTTCCTGTATTATTTTCAATAAGTGCACAGGAAAGTATTTAAAAAATATCATTCATGTCACTTTGAGATTAAGTTTATTTTATACCTTTTATATTTAATTATTTTAAATATTTAAATCATATACTTTACAATTTTATATCATAATCCAAATTTTGTTTTCTGATATTTACCTAATTTCTTTCATATCTCATCAAAATAAATTTAATAAAAATATATTTAATTGCATAAAATAAAATCAAAATAGAATCTTGATGAAAATTGAATTGTACCTAAACTTTAATATAGAATATTTGACATTTTTAAACATGTAATTCTCTCAGCTATGTATACTCATGTATTACACTTATTACTAACACATTTTAGATTGTTAAACAATATTTTAAACACTTTTGTGTCAATCTCATCAATTCTGTTAACTCTGAAACATGAGATATTGTAAACTTACTGTTATACTTATCACTTTATTTATATATGCTATACATTTTTTTTTTTTTGTAGAGACAGAGTCTCACTTTATCGCCCTGGGTAGAGTGCGTGGCGTCACACTGCTCACAGCAACCTCCAGGTCCTGGGCTTAAGCGATTCTCTTGCCTCAGCCTCCCAAGTAGCTGGGACTACAGGCGCCTGACACAGCGCCCAGCTATTTTTTTTGTTTTTTTGCAGTTCGGCCGAGGCCAGGCTTGAACCCGCCACCTTCGGTATATGGGGCCAGCGCCCTACTCGCTGAGCCACAGGAGCCACCCGATTTTGCCTTTCTTAATGGTCATGATATATCAATAAATATTTGATGGGTGCTGAGACATAGATGTGGGAATTGGAGGTACACAATTCTAAATCTGCTCTCATCAGGATGTGAAATTTATCCATGAAAAGATTTTGTTCGTCTCATATTAATTATGTTTTGGTAGCCTTACTTCTGTGTTTCTGACTTCCTATTAACTATATAATTGATTATATGAGTACGAAGGAAGGTTTTTGAGTGGTGACTACCTCTATATCACAACCTCTATTTCTACTGCAAAAGAGAGATCTTTCCCAGGAGACTCTGAGTTGGTAGTCCCAGTTCATAAGAGGGATTTAGGTTGCCTGTGACTTCATATATGCCCTCAAGGGCCCTAAATAGTGGTAGTATAAAACTCCCTTTCCTTAGAGCTCTCCTTCTCTATCACTGCTGGAGGTGAGTTTCCCATGGAATGTGGAATGGAGCAGGACAGTGATTAGATATTCTTGCTAACAGTTGAGAGGAAGCTCATAGCTGAGATTGTTAAGCCAACGTTCTGTATGTAAATAATGCAGATGTATTTCTTGATAGAAAGAGAACCTGGTCTTTCATGGACCAGGATGTGACATTGTTGTGGGAATTTAAAGTTGTGTTATAAATGATAATTTTCACTCTCAAGGAGAGCTCATTTCTGGACATGTTTTTGAGTAATGAGGATGATGATGATGATAATAGAAGTAAATCAGGTATCAGAGGTCGAGGATTAAGTGCACTTTTATATAATTGACTATAAGGAGGTAGGCAGAGAAAGAAACTGGAAATGGACTTAACACATAATTTTGCAGGATTAATAGGCTAGGAAATTTCTATTTTTAAATGTGATTGATAAAACACTTCCCAGCATTTGAACTTGTCCTGTAACTTTACTCTGGACTCAAAGTAAAGATGATATTCTTCCCTTCCTCCAATATTCTTTCCTTTATCATTTTTTCTTTCTCCTTTTTCTGTTTCCTTTCTTCCTTTTTTTCTTGCTTCCTTCCTTCTCTCCATTTTCTCATGTAACCCCCAGTTCCACTCTTATCTTTTACAAAACTATATTTTCTCTTTTTCTTTGTGAATGAAGAAAAGGAGGGAAGGAAGGAAAAATGGATAAAGAAAGGAGCAAAGGAAGGAAGGAAAGAAAGGAGGGAGGAAGAAAGCGAGGACAAAGGCAGGGTCTACATAGAGTTGCAGTAAATCAGGAACACAGACCTTTCAGCCTGATGTTGTCCACCTTCCCTGCCTCTTCTTTATTTCTCTATAATCTGCTTTCAACAAGGCTCTTCAATGCCCTTTGCAGTGAGGGATATAATTGTTGTACATCCTGAGATATTCCTGTGAATTTGTCTATCAGTACAATTTGGACTTTGTGGGTTAATTCCCATTAGAATACCAAAGGCAAAGAGATGCATATCTCTCCTGATGTGATTTCTCGCCAGAAGGTGATTTCCAGCTGGAGTGTTTCTCTTCTTTGTGCAACTATTTTGGTATGTGAAGCACAAGACAGTATGTCTATGAATAAATATGCAAAGGATGAATTAATGAACTTCACTCTTAACTATGAGTCTGGGTTTCTAAATATGTATTATTAAAATAATTAATAGTAAACAAACAACTCAAAGGTTGGATTTTCTACCACTGCGTCTAGTTCCATTCATGGTTTTATTGGTACATATTATCATGTTCTGTGTGCAGGTGTGTCTGTTATTCTTGATTTTATAATGATGTTTCTTTAAATAAGGTTTGATAAGTCTTCAAAGAAGACTGATATCGCAATATAAGTGCAATTTATGCTTTTGAAATTTATTCCAGGGTTTGTATGTGGTTTTAACAAATGAGTATAAGATATCATTGTCCAAAATCTCAGAGGAAGAACTTTTACAACATTAATGTCCCTACACTGGAAAAATTTTCAGTCTGTGCCAATACCTGACTTGGGATTCAAATTTTAGCATTAGGTTTTTAAAGAGGAAAAAATAGAGATAGAAATTAAGCTGATTGGAGAGATGTTGAGCCAAGCATTCATAAATCTTCACTTTCCTTGTAGAGGGGCCAGTTGCTTCTCTTCTCCTCGATGGCAAGATGGTCCACTCCAACATTAGCACTTTCCACCCACACACCTTTTTTCTTATAGGCATTCCCGGACTCGAGGATTTCCATGTTTGGATTTCTTGCCTTTTTGCTCTGTGTACTTAATGGCTCTGCAGGGCAATGCTACAATTCTACTAATCATCTGGTCTGGGCATTCTCTGTGGGAGCCTATGTTCTACTTTCTAGCCATCTTATCAGGCATAGATCTAGCCCTCTCCTCCACCTCAGTGCCACGAATGTTGGGTATCTTCTGGTTTGGAGCACATAACATTGGCTTTGGAGCCTGTGTGGCCCAGATGTTTCTGATACACACCTTCACAGGAATGGAGTCTGCAGTCTTACTGGCCATGGCCTTTGACCGCTATGTGGCCATCTGTGCACCATTTCATTATTCCACTGTTCTGACACCACCGGTGCTGGCAGGCATTGGTGTGGGTATTATAATGCGTCCAGTAGTGCTCATGCTGCCCATTCTGTACCTAACGCATCATCTTCCCTTCTGTGAGGCTCGCATTATTGCCCACTCCTACTGTGAGCACATGGGCATTGCCAAGCTGGCCTGTGCTAACATTCGCATCAATGCCATTTATGGGCTATTTGTGGCTTCTTCCCTTGTTTTGGATTTGATTCTTATTGGAATCTCCTACATGTACATTCTCC
>CAUYON010198538.1:0-30697 GCA_963573935.1 Arctocebus calabarensis
GTTCCAGCTCCATCCATGTAAACATGAAAGAGGTAAAGTCTCTATCTTTCTTTAAGGCTGCATAGTATTCCATGGTATATGTGTACCACAATTTATTAATCCATTAGTGCGTTGATGGGCACTTGGGCTTCTTCCCTGACTTAGCAATTATAAATAGGGCTGCAATAAACATTCTGGTACAGATGTCTTTGTTATAATGTTATTTTTTGGTCTTCTGGGTATATACCTAGTAAAGGAATTATAGGGTCGAATGGAAGGTATATTTTTAGATCTCTAAGTACTTTCCAAACATCCTTCCAAAAGGAAAATATTAGTGTGCATTCCCACCAGCAGTGTAGAAGTGCTCCCTTTTCTCCACATCCATGCTAACATCTCTGGTTTGGGGATTTTGTCAAGTGGGCTAATCTTACTGGAGTTAGGTGATATCTCAAAGTAGTTTTGATTTGAATCTCTCTGATGATTAAGGATGGTGAGCATTTTTTCATGTGTCTGTAGGCTGTGTGCCTGTCTTCTTTGGAGAAGTTTCTCTTCAAGTCCTTTGCCCATCCTGAGATGGGATCACTTGTTCTTTTCTTGCTAATAAGTTGGAGTTCTCTGTGTATTCTGGTTATTAAACCTTTGTTGGAGGCATAACTTGCAAATATTTTCTCCCATTTTCAGGGCTGTCTGCTTGCTATACTTTCTATGTTCTTGGCTGTACAAAAGCTTTTTAGTTTGATCAGGTCCCAGTAGTGTATTTTTGATACTGCTTCAATTGCCTGGGGAGTCCTCCTCATAAAATATTCACCCAAGCCAATTCCTTCAAGAGTTTCCCCGGCACTTTCCAAAGTGATTATCTTAATAGGTGTAACTAACTACTTTGCCGTTTCTTATAGCATAGTCATGTTAATTCCTTTACACATTGAAAGACTTTACTATAAATTACTTTTATTTTTTTTGTATCGTTAATTCATTACATTTATTTTTAGAGATCTGAAGTGATTTTACTTTTATTTCCTTTATCTTAAGCCAATCGCGAGATTTCACAGTGATTTCTGGGTGGGGGCAGAAGAAAGGTGGTGTTAAGCATCATCAGGGCTGTGGCCCAGTTTCCTGAGGCAGTAAGGGCCTGTGGGGCCTTCCTGGAGGAGCGCAGCCCACCCCGCTGGCAGGTAGGTGATGTTCTGAGAGAGCGCGACGGCTGGTGTGCAATGCGCTCTGCAGCTCCAGCTTGCACAGCTCCATCAGGCCACCGCTGGCAGTGGCCAGTGAGTTTGGGATCAGCTCAGCTGCCTTGGCGTCGTTCCATCGCCTTCGTGAACTTCCCGAAAGTCAGCTGCGTCAAGGAAATGCCAGCCAAGATAAGCTCAAAGGCTCCTTCTAGCTCCGTAAGGTGGTCGCTCACCTGCCTGGAGACCAGCTCTCTCTGGGTGATTAGCTCTCCATCCTCAAAGTGAGCCACCACCGACTTGAGGATCTCTGTAGTAATGGGTGGCAACACACGCTCACTGTAGTCCTCCCCAATGCTGGTAAAGATGCGAGGAAGCTGGCTAGCAAGAGGCGCCAAGAGAAGGTGCAGCGTGATGTTCTGAAAATCTTTGCTACCAGTGATGACTGGCACATTATGCGGTCCAGAGAGGCGGTCGAATATAATTGTTTTTAGTACCCATGGGATGAGAAGGCGAGACTTCTCCCTACCACGATGTCCTGCACTCCACAGAATAGGTCAAAGATGACAGTTGTGTCCAGCAACCACATTATACAAGGCAGAGTTCACCACACCTCCTGCAATAGCCAAGGCCAGGCAGAACTTGCCAATGGACCAAACACTTTGGCAGCCACATTTCCTTCTGTTAGACACACGCCTGCTTCCACTCTGATCTCCAAGTGATTTCCCCCTAATTCGTTACATTGATGTTTTTATGTTTATGTGTGTAAGTGGGTTACACTTTTCTTCTTTTTTCTTTTATACGCAAATAAGGAAAATGAAGGGTTATATTATCTGTGAATTTTATTTCAGGCAAGTAAAGAGTTTTAGAAAATATCTGCTACAAAAAAAGGCAGCATATGGTCTGGTAGGGTTAAGAAAATACTGAATTTTGGATCATAGATAATTGATTTTCCTTTAATCAGAAAGCAAATACTTGGGCACTTTCCTAACAAATGTTAATACTTGCAGATAAGAGGAAGGGAGAGAAAATATTGTGTATAATTCAACATTAATTAAGAGGGGTTTTATAACCTTATTTTACAAAAATGACTTCATATTTTGTTATGAGAGCACACAGGCTCTTAAGACTACTTTCCTGGGTTCAAATCATCAGTCTATGCCTTTCTACACTTGCCATGGACAGCAAACAGACTGCCATGGTTGTCACAAAAGGACAGAGAAACCTGGGTTGTCGCCAGCAATTCTGTTTCATACTGCCTGGGTTGGGGCCCCTCATGGTTCAGAGGTTACTTTGGAACCAGAGTCTAAGATGTGGACCTCCCATGAGCCTCTCTAAAAGCCCATGTGGACCACAAAGTAGATTTAGGGTAATGACATGATAATTAGCCTAAGGCTGTTCAAGGTCATCTATAAGACTCTATGGTACCTGTGTTAGGCCAGTGGGCTGGAGAGTCCTCTGTAGCCTTTTGCAGTTTGCATGCTAAATTCTGACTGGCAGATTAGTGGGGTGAGTCCCTCCTCCCGGTTGTGATTGTGAGCAATCACTAGAGACAGATTAAGGTGAGATGGGGGTGCAGGGGTCCCCCACTTGTCCTTTTCCTCCAGGAGAACCAGATTTCTAGCTATCTGCTTAACAAAGTTTGTTGCTCATTGCCACAGAAATGCTTCATTTGGTACCAGTATTTCCTATAATCCAAAGCCAAAAAGCTAATACATGAAGCATAACTAAAATATTATTTCCCCTTCAAATAAAATATATATAATGCCAATATAGACACATCATTACTTTTTGTAAGATCATTTAAAGTTTTGTTGATCATTTAAAATCAACAAATATTAAAAAATAACAAAAATCAGGCAGCGCCTGTGGCTCAGTGAGTAGGGTGTTGGCCCCATATACCAAAGGTGGTGGGTTCGAACCCGGCCCTGGCCAAACTGCAACTAAAAATAGCCAGACACTGTGGCAGGTGCCTGTAGTCCAAGCTACTTGGAAGGCTGAGGCAAGAGAATCACCTAAGCCCAGGAGAAGGAGGTTGCTGTGAGCTGTGACGCCAGAGCACTCTACTGAGGGTGATAAAGTGAGACTCTGTCTAAAAAAAAAAAAAAAATGAAAGAAAGAAGAAAGAAAAAAATTGAGCTTCATGCTAATGGTAAGTAAGTGCAAAAGAAGTAGCAACTGTTCTCTTATCCTATGGGATGATGAGATTGACAAGTAGGAAGGAAACAATCAGAATCACCAGGACAAGTGTAATTAAGTGCTAAATTGCATGGGTGAGCTCCAAAAAAAGATCTGCAGGAATTCAGGTGAGGAAGGTTAAGGAGTCATAGCTGGTTGAGGAAAGCTGCATCCAAGAGAAGGGAGAAAGAATTTAGGAGTTACTATATATACGTATGATCTTGGTAAGTTCAGTTAACTATATCTCAACTTTACTGTTCCCTCTTTTGTGAAATTTGACAATTTAATGTATGTGCAATGTCTAGTACATTCTGAACCAAGACAGGTTTTTGGTGAGTCTTAGAGAATGGGTAATTTATGCCTAGAAAAAGAATGTTGAGATAGCAGGATAACCTGTGTTATGTAAAAGAGACATATTCTTTTTAGACTTTAAGGTACAAAAAGATAAACAAAAAAGTGCCACAAGGAATAGCTCTACTGTAAGAATAACATTCTGAATCCAATGACAATCACATTTTTTTGCTAAAGTAACTCCCTGAATACATGTGCCTTGGGATAGATTGAAATCCTAGAAAGTTCCTTCTTTCAAGCAAAGATTCTTTCTTTTAAAAGAAAAGATAGGGCATAGAGTATGCATATTTTTCCCCTCTAAAATATTTGCCCTTCACTGGCCCTCTGAGCACTTCAAAAAATCATGACCTGAGTTCTTCACCATCTATAAGAAAGAGTTATAATCACAAGCACATCTCCAAAGAGCTTTTCAGATAATTAAAATTAGAAAAAAAAAGTTTTTCCTCATTTTCTCTCTATATTTAATCAAGTATTCCATATCACAGCTATTCAAATGTACCAACAAAAAGAGAAGGAAGAGTTTCTCCAAAGAGTTTAAATGCTTTCTGGGGAAATAATATTCAGCAGCGTTCTGATTACATTTACATACTCCAGTTGTAATTTGAGCCTTTTCTAGCATTATCAGTAACAGTGCTAATTACACTAATTACATAATGGCGGCTTTGACAAATAGAGCCACATCTAGGATTAGTCAAAGCTTGGCACTCATCTCTGCTTAAAAATAGAAGGCATATTAGAGTAATAAAAGTCTCCACTTTAGGCCAAATTAAATTACTCCAGTTCCAAGACAGAAGATGATTTCATGGCAATTAGAAAGAAGCAGGCCTTGTGGAAAGTTCCATTATTCATTCTTTTCTATACCAGAAGTAATTCTAGTCATGTTTTATAGGATCTATTTCTTGTACAGCAAAATGAATCCTCTATCCATATCTCATAGAGAAAAATGCAGTAAGGCCTAGAATCATCACCTTTGCTTGTCCAGAAAGAAAAATTAGAAATACAGTGCTGGCAGTTTGAGGCTTTGCTATGTAAAACTCATCTAAATATGTTGATCTTTTCAGAGTTTGTCTGTGACCAAACTAATGTAAATTATCTGTAAAACAAAATTGGCTTCTCCTTGGCTTTCCTGGGCTTGTAGCGGCACATACAGAAATTCTTTCTCAGGGAGGGGCGAGGCTGCAGTGACACTTATCCACAGGCCCAAGGATGAGAGCAGGGGGAGCCATGAGCCCCGCAGGCAGGGCACTGGGCTCTGAGGTGGGGGAGCCCCAGGGAATGTGAAGATGAATGCTGTAACTAGAGCCCTTCCTCAGGATGCTCCTGCTAGCTGTTCAGACCTGAAGCAAGGAAGCCAGGAATGCTGATTACTGTGATGCCCCACTGGCACAAGCCTTGCCATGGTCATCCTTCAGCAGTTCCTCAGAGCTCTCCAGCAGCCACAGCCCAGGGTTTGCAAATCTCCATTGAAGAGATGACCCTATGTGGACCTCTGTGTAGCACAATGGCACACTCTGGACCAGAGTCAAAATCTCATGTGAAGAAAACTATCACCCCGTGTTTTTCCAGTACACAACCAGCCTGGATTAGCTCTAGGCCATAACTGCCCATGCAGGCCACTGCCAACAGGAGTTGGCTTTCCATTGTAGGAAGTCCAGGCCCTCTGCTCACTGTGATGTGGTGAGTTGGAAGAACCAATAAAACACACTTACTGGGGAGGTTCTCTTCTTGATGTCCTGAAGTGTACTTGTGGATTAGAGGGGAAAGGCACTGATTCTAATATCATGGCAATTGGGATGCTGGCTAAAATGAAGGCGGTTTACACATAATTTCCCCGTGCAAATTAATTTTTCATTGCTTAAACTATGTAGCATAGGCAGATATTGGACAGGACAGTATAAAAGAGTATAAAATATACTGTAGCAAGTTAAAGAAAAATTGTTGATGCATATCAGTAATCTGAAGCCTAAAAGAACAAGAGTACTATTCCTGTTTACCTATGAATAATTAATGATGCCTATTTTATTTTTCTGATAAGACAAAATAGAGATATCAGCTCAATGTTTCCTGTCCACTGGAAGTAAAATATCAGACTTCCTAAAGTTGAGCTGTTTGCCCTGTGGCTAACCCAGGTTTGTTTCCTGACCTCCCTAACTTCAGTTGTATCCTTCAGTAGCCATATGGTAAAACCAGACAAGGCCTTGTGTTCCCATGAAAGGGGATGTAAGAAGCACAGAACTTATCAAACAGCTGGGCGTCTCAAAGGTCACAAAGCCAAGGAAAACATGGACATCTTACACTTGGCCCTCTAGGCAGGAAAAACTCCTTGAAAATCCATATCTACAGACCTACCTTCACAGAGATTTGGGATCCAAATTTGTATATGCATTACCTAGATGGTCTAGGATTAAATTATTGTGGCCACAGGTTGGCAACATTCACAGCTCACTGTCGAGTTATAAGAAATTCCTACTGGAAGCCTATCCCCCACATTCATGCAGGCTTCACAGGATCCTCACAGGACAAATGCCACCAAACATAAACTGACAATCCAAAGCACGTGAGGAGAGAAGTGGGAAGCAGAGAAACCACAAAGTTGCCTAAAATTCCAGATAATGGATATATTAGAAATGTAAGTTTGTATGCTTTTTGATGAATACACAAGGAAACATGAGGAAACAATCAGATACTATTTAAAAAGATGATTGATTTACAAAAGCATCAAACATGTTTGGAAATGAAATCATTATCACTGAAATTTAAGATGAATCAGATATTAGATATGTGATCATAATATTGGTGAAATAAAATGAGTGTATAGAGAAATGACATAGACTGTAGTGCAGAGAGAAACAAAATGCAAATAAAGGGGGCTACAGACACACAGCAATGGTGTGAGGATGATCTGATGTGTGTCAGGTTGAGGTTTCAAAGGAGAAGATTAAAGATGAATAGGGAAAGGCAACATTCAGATACCTGAGAAGTTTCCAGATTTGAGAAATATCAGAATGCCAAAGAGGAAATACGACATTTAATAGTAAATCCATATCTAGATATGCTATAGTGAAATTGAGGAACATTAAAAAAAGTGTTAAGAGAAGCAGAGGTGAAAGAAGGACCCCTGAAAGGAAAGACAATTAGGTATCTAGTAGGCCTTTCCTCACCAGCCCCGACTGTGGCCCAGAGAACAGGACGCCTTCTTCACAGTGTGGAAGCGAAACATCTGTCTAGCTCAAATTTTACCCAGCTGATATTTTTCCAAAATGAATAATAAAATGCCGATCTGAGCAAACAATCAGACATTGATGGTGTTCACTGACAGCAGACTCCACAAGGGGAGAAACGTATAAAGAATACTTTTCAGGGAAAAATTAATCCACCCAGTTCAAGTTGGTATTTAAATTAAAAATAAATAAATAAAAGAAAAAATAAAGTAATATTTTGAGAAAAGTCTCAGATGCAAGAAGAAATAAGGTGACGCTTGAAGAATGCAGTGGTTAGGGGTGTTGAGCTCCCACATAATCAAAAATTCCTGTATAAAGAGCTTTGGTGTGGCATTGTCTTCTTGCCTTAATTCCTAGAGATTCTTACGGACAATCCTGGAACAAGCTATGTTAGGAAAATTAAAACTACATGGTCTGTTTAGTTTTCATTCAGTGTGAAAAACTTCCTAAGGCCCTGATTTCCCTTGCTTAATTTGGTCTTTATCCCTAACTGCCCACTTACTTTATCACCTTGCACTAGGCGCTCTGACTGCCAACTTAACTCCTGATCTTTGAGGCAACATCCTTTTTCTATGTGAACTTCAGTACTACACTTGAATCCTGACTAGACATTTCTTGTCCTCTGTTCTCAAATTCGCTTGGCTTTTATTCCTTCATCCACTTGTTCATTTTGTCAGTTTATTCCTGATTCCTCCTGGTTTCCCATCAAGCCACTAGGGGACGATGTTTGGTGATAGCGCACACATACCTTGTGGGTTATAATTTATTAAATTCTGGTTTTGCCCAAATTATGGGTATGGTTTACTAACAGCCAAAGATTTCATGATTTCATGGGCACTTTAGGAATTTAGAAAACCATACAGGAATAGGTACTTTATCAAGCAGATTAAAATGATATGTATGGTACCTGTCCTTTAGGAGAACTGCTAAAACTTGATTAGTCTAAAGAAAAATAACGAGACATAAATTTAAAACTCATCAATTGATTAGCATTAAATTGCTTTAAGTATATGCATTAAAATTTTAAATGTAACTTCTTACATATAATGAATAGCAAATACAGTTTCTCTTATGATTAATTTTATATATCTATTCAAGGATATAACTGAAGTTCACAAAGAAACTGACTAGTCTAAAGAAAAAATAATGAGACATAAAGCAGGAGTAACAGGGAAGTTAATAGGCATTTCAGTTTACATAACTCAATTTTAAGAAATACATAACTTTTTCAAAAAATGAAACTAACGTTTCCCCTGGATCCCAGAATTCAAATCATATATAATATAAAAAAAAAAAAATATATATATATATAGCAATATTTGTCCAGGGCTGGGTTTGAACCCACCACCTCTGGTATATGGGGCCAGTGCCTTACTCCTTTGAGCCACAGGTGCCACTCTCAAATCATATTTTAAACGTATAACATATTCATCTACTATTTGGTTTAAATGCATGTGTTGGGGTAGCCTGGGAAATGTTATCATTTTTACTGTTTTCTCCAATTTATGTATCTTACAACTCAGAGGACTTTAAAATTATAGTCCATTTTTAAGTTTGAGCTATCTGTGCAGCAGTTACTTTACAGTTGTACATAAAATGTTTTTACTGTAAGATGACTTAATGTATAAAATACTGCATTATGGCATAATAAAGACAATAATACTTAAAAAAATTCCTGTATAACTTTGACTCCTCCAAATCCGAACTACTAATACTCTATTATGGAGTGGAAGCCTTACCAATGACATTTCTTGCCTTCTGTTACCAATGACTTAAATGTCAATCAACATATATTTTGTATGTTCTATATATTATATATTGTAGTCTTACAATAAAGTAAGCTAGAGAAAAAAACTTATATAGTTAATCATAAGAGAAACTGTACTTGCTATTCATTATATGTAAGAGGGTACACTTAAAATTTTAATGCATATATTTAAAGCAACTTAATGATAATAAATTGATGAGTTCTAAGTTTCTAGCTAGGTGCCATGGCTCTCGCCTATAATCCTAACACTCTGGGAGGCTGAAGTGGGTGGATTACCTGATCTCAGGAGTTCGAGACCAGCCTGAGGAAGAGTAAGACCTCATCTCTAAAATATAGCCAGTTTTCTGCTTTCTCCCAGCTACTTGGGGCTGAGGCAAGATAACCTCTTGACCTCACGAGTTGGCAGTTGCTATGAGCTATGACAGCATGGCAATCTACTGAGGGTCACAAAGTGAGACTCTGTCTCAAAAAAAAATTCTATAATTATATTTTTACTTCTAAACATTCTTTTAGTTCTTCTGTATGCTCTATGTATTATATACTGTTAGTCTTACAATAAAGCTAGAGAAAAGAGAAACTTCTTAGGACAATCATCAGGGAAAAAAAAAGGTTCATTCTCCTAATTAGGATTTTGTTATTATATACCAGTGATTTTCAACTATGTGCTGTGAGAGAATCTTAGGTGTGCTGCAAAAATTTTTAAAGATCATTAATTATGTTCAAAAGAAGTTCAAGAACAGTAAGTATACTCTTTTTTTTTGATCAACATAACTTACGTGTGCTGTATAAGTTTAGCTATAGGTTCAAGTGTGCTGTGACATAAGAAAGGTTGAAAAACACTGCTGTATACAGTAGAGCCTCTAGTTTTTCAGTAGCATATGAAGAGGAGAACAGAATGACAATCCATATGTCTCTCACATCTCTGCTGCAAGAACCAACTTGTAAGCAGGAAAAACTGTATTCTGTTAATTTGCTCCTTATTTTTTTATTATTTTTAACACTTTAATAATCTATAGAGTACTGTGCAAGGCAGCATGCTAGGCACTAGGTAAACAGAGATAAACAAAACTCTGACCTTGTCCTTCTGCAGTTCATAATCGTCTCAAATATCTTTTGTGGTAGTATGGGCTTTAATTTTATCTTTCTGTGTTAATTTCCTAAGTATATTTCTGATCTAAATATTAAAAAAGAGATACAAGATGTGATAAATCACAGCTTTTGACCAGTACCCCATGACAGGCAATGGGTAAGCTTGAAGAACCTGGTGCTAGAACAACTTGAAACATATATAGATGCAATCAAACCTTAACCCATCAAGATACATTGATGTCATATTGCTTCTGTAATAAATTACCACAAATACTTAATAGCTTAAAAATACTATAAATACTTCATAGCTTAAAAGAACACAATTTTTTTTTACAGTGTCAGCAGGGCTACATTCCTTTAAAGGCTCTGGGGGAGACTGCATTTCTTCACCTTTCCAGCTTCTAGAATTTAGAAGCTGCCTTCATTCCTAGGATCATAACTCCTTCCTTTTTCTTCAAAGCCAGCACATAGCATCTGTTTTGCCTCTCTCCCTCCCTTCTTTCTCTCTCTCACTTCTGTTTTGGTCATCACATCTTTTCTTACATTCCTGCCTCCCTCTTATAAGGACTGTTGCAATTCCACAGGGCCCACCTGATAACCCAGGATAATCTTCCATCTCCATATCCTTAATTTATTCATATCTGCAAAGTCCTTTTTTCCAAATAACAGGTTATGAAGATTAGGACATGGATATCTTTGGGGCTATCATCCTATTACACAAGCAAATCAAACAGAAAAAAAAAAAAGATCACCTCTTTTACACTTTGAGTCAATCAACTACACATTGTTTCCTTCTTCAAGGCCATCTTGGGTATCCATTTTCAATGGCTTTTTCATATAAAATAGTGGTGGGTGCCCCCCCCCCCAATATTTCTCTGATATTTTGGAACCTGCTCTAAGATAAAACAAGTCAGCAAACCAAAACAATCAGAAACATGGAGATGCCTCTCAAATGAACTCTATTATCTTACTGCCATTGATACTTCATTAGAGATAATCTTTCCTATTGTGTAGAACTAAATACGTTTAAGGTGGTAGAAATAGTTACTTCTTCTTGTAATGAGGGGGCATGTAACAGAATTTAGCAAATTGATCCTGGCTTAATTCCTGTAATATTGTGCAGTGCGAACTCTTATGCAGATTATAAATTGAGGATCAGCAATGAATGATACGCATCACGTCAGTAGTGAAAAGCTTCTGAATAGTTTTTTTCTCCCAGTAACGAAAGAGGCTAGAACTGTCATATTGACTTTTACTTTTAAATAAGGGAAATATTTTCTCATTCATCTTAAAGATAAAGAGATGATTTTTGCTCTCAGCCGTATGGAGTAACAGGAAATACATTTACTTTCCTGGCTTCAAAAAAAATGAAAACCAGAAAAACATTGTTCAGACATTGGATAGCAAGCAGCATTTGGACTGTGATCCCCAATTGCTCTAGTTTACATGCTGGGGGTAGTTTCCAGATGGATTGCAAAAAGGGTCGTCGACGTCGTTAGTTTCTGAGGACGACCTACATTTATTTATGCAGATAAAATTACCGATGCTGCAGGTTTAATTCACAAAACTAAAACTAAGAGCCTGCGCTAGGCTAGCA
The DNA here is from genome assembly GCA_963573935.1 of Arctocebus calabarensis. Lineage (NCBI taxonomy): Eukaryota > Metazoa > Chordata > Mammalia > Primates > Lorisidae > Arctocebus > Arctocebus calabarensis. Next base: position 11,353 of record CAUYON010198538.1, read on the forward strand.
TGCAACCACAAAGGTAGTTCGGGTCGCAGCGAGTTCTCGCGATACGGTGAGATCGCAGTTCTAACGTCAACGCCACGGAGACATCCGCGAGACTGCAGGGTGGGCGGGGCCTCGCGACGCTCACCTCCGGCCACTGCTTCTGTGAGGAAAACAAACGTTAGCTTACTGTTGGCCAGATTGGTATCAGCATGAGCAGCCTGGATCGGGTCGAGAGGACCCCTCTCCCCCAAACTTGCAGCCTCATTATTTCCGACGGTGCCTCAAGAGATCCGGACCCACATCAGTACCTGAGGCTTCGCGACGAAACCGAGGCGACGCAGGTGATGGCGGAGGCCGGTGAGGGAAGCTTGGAGGCTGTCGCGCTCCCACCGCCCCAACTTTCGGAGGCGGGCGTGCCCCGGGGTCCTGCAAACTGTGGGTATGTTCCCAGCATCCGAGTAGGTGGGAGTCGCGGCCACGGAGCTGTCAGCGCTGGGCAGGAAGAGACTCCGCCTCCCACAGAGGGCCTAGAAGCCGCAACTGACAATATAAAAAATGGCTTTCAGTGGCAAGAGAAAGCCCTAAAAAGCTGTGGCGCACAGGGGTCGTGGTCTGAGGCTATGGCGGGGCCGAAGGGTGAGGACGTGAAGTCTGAAAAGTGTGCCACCCTCCCAGCAGCGGGCGAGGAGGAGTGGGCTGAGGCGGAGAGGGCTGCTCCGTCAGAGGAGGAGGCGGCGGCGGCGGTGGTGGAAGATGCCATGGAGGTGGGGCCGAAGCCAGTAGGTGAAGAAGTAGAAGCGGTGGGGGAAAATCGAGTGGTAGAGGAGATGAAGCAGGAGGCAGAGCCCTGGCCTCTGAATGCGGCCCTCCGCATGGACCCCCTGGAGGCCATCCAGCTGGAACTGGACACTGTGAATGCTCAGGCTGACAGGGCCTTCCAGCAGTTGGAGCACAAGTTTGGGCGAATGCGTCGGCACTACTTGGAGCGCAGGAACTACATCATTCAGAATATCCCTGGCTTTTGGATGACTGCCTTTCGTAACCATCCTCAGTTGTCCCCCATGATTAGGGGCCGAGATGCAGAGATGTTAAGGTACATAACCAATTTGGAGGTGAAGGAACTCAGACACCCTAGGACTGGCTGCAAGTTCAAGTTCTTCTTCCGAAGAAACCCCTACTTCAGAAACAAGCTGATTGTCAAGGAATATGAGGTCAGATCCTCTGGCCGTGTGGTGTCTCTTTCCACTCCAATCATATGGCGAAGGGGACATGAACCCCAGTCGTTCATTCGCAGAAACCAAGACCTCGTCTGCAGCTTCTTCACCTGGTTTTCAGATCACAGCCTTCCAGAGTCTGATAAAATTGCTGAGATTATCAAAGAGGACCTGTGGCCAAACCCACTGCAGTACTACCTGTTGCGTGAAGGAGTCCGTAGAGCTAGACGTCGCCCAATAAGAGAGCCAGTGGAGATCCCCAGGCCCTTTGGGTTCCAGTCTGGTTAACCTCTGCCCTTGAGAGTATTTCTGCACAAGGTCCCTACCAACTCCTGCTGGACCTATGCTTGGGCAACAGCAACTGGTATGCCTCCCACTTTTTTTTTTTTTTTGCTGACATTTCTGCACCCTCTCCCCTGGATGTTTATATCCCTCAACCTCAAGATTTGCAGTCATGGGCATTCTCCACTTCACATGGCCTTCTTGCTTACTGTTCAATATTACTGTCACTTGCTGTGTGGCCATGGTACACACTACTTCTGAGCCAAGTAAATGATGCTATAGATGGTACTGCTTTATCTGCACTGCTTGAATCCTTTTTGTTCCCAGGGCCTCTGGTTTGGTTACTGTCACCTGGATGCCTGACTTTATCTAGGAACTCATTCTGCTGACTATGCTAGTAGCTTTCAGTACAGGCATGTGGCCTGTGGACAGTTATTAAGCATTAATTACATTAAGGTAGAGCAATGGTGGGACACTTGTTCTGAGTGATACATGCTACTCCATTGCTCTTCCTGCACCTCTTGTCATGTTTTGCTATCCGCTATGGACTATGCCCACCCCCTAACCACCTTGGCTGCTGCCAAGGTCCCTTTCTCCCTCTTTTCCTCCTACCTCTTTACAAAAGAAAGTGATAGTTCACAAACCTCTGGAATAGCAAGCTTTTTAGTTTATTTCAACTCTGTTATTTCCAGAAACAGGTTATCCTGTAAAAGAGACTCTTTTAAGAGCTCTTTTTGTCCCCCTCTTCTCTCTTTCCAACTCTTAAGCCGCTTTAGCAGCTCCTAGAGGCTTTTAAGGGGAAAGAGAAGATGGAATAAAAGGTGAGATACAGTTTATAATGGATGGAAGAACTAAAGAGATTATGGTGGGTGCCATGAGGAGAGGGGAAACTATACAAGAGGCTAAAGGCAGAAATAAGCCAGGTAAAAATTAGGAAGGAAGGAAAGCTTGGCTAAGAGCTTTCAAGAAAGGGAGACTTATCAGTGGTGATGGGAGAAGTACCTCTCAGGATTAGTGTAAGAGAATTGAAGGGTATTGCAGTATTAAAAATGGTTGCCTAAGCAAGGGTTCTTTAAAGAAACACAAACAATGCAACTTTGTTTTCTGTCTTGTTTTTTATGTAACTTAGTTTATATAGAAGATTAATATGTGCCCTTTTACTATTATTTAGTAAAATCTTGTTATTTTCTGTTTCTGATTATCGGGGAAATTGAGCAGTGCAAGCTTTCTTTTGCTTTCAGTTGGGAACATTGAAAAGGACAATCTTACTTTGAAGTACAATATAGAGGCATGAATATTCATAACAGTTTTCAACTTGTTCTTATTTTTGTTAAGCTATATTCTCAGAAACATAGTTTGAATAGCTTCGTCTTTGTCAGGCTTGTCAAATTGTTATCTTTGTGGAAAAATAATCTACACCAAAAGTATGTGGCTTGATTGGATTGTCTTACTTGGTAATTTGCCCTGGTAACAATTTAGTAACTGATGTGTATTTTTTCCTAAATTGCAAAAATAATGTGAAGTTGCTCTGACAATTGGAAGTATATGATTGGCATATTTGTCTTCCTTTATGCATGATAGTAAAATAAAAGCACGTCATTCTGCTAGATTGCTTGTTTCTTACCATGCCCCAAAATATGCTTCAGTAAAATTGTTCAAGTTAATGACAGATTATGGAATCATTCAGTTTCTTAAATGAACACAATAGACAATATTCCAAAGGTAAGAAATGGGTTCCAGACCTGTGCCTTCCACTATAGGGAGAGTAGTTAACTGCTCTTACTTTGCTTTAAAATGTTAAGAGTTACAGCTGCCTGGTGGTGATGTCACTATTTCCTATGTAGCTTATATACTACCACCACCCCTTCATGTCCTTAAATACTCCCATTCTATCTCCATAAATGATATTCTTAGTCATCCAGGCTCTTTCCTGTAGTCATTTATATATTTAATAACCAAACATGCAGGGAATACCTGTGATATGTACTCTTCCCATACTTTATCATCTGTAAAAATGTGTCATTCTTTTCTTCAAACTTCTCACTACACTCTTCTGTCACATCTTTCAAAGCCTGTACTTGGTAATGCCTATGCCTTGTAGTCTTTCTGTCCAGCATGGGGAAGCTAAAATATTCTTTGTACACTTTGTAGGGACTTCTGTTCTAGAAAATAATACATAATTTTTCATTATAGTGAACTCTACAGATGTTGCCTTGGGAAGATTATTGATAAAGTCCATTCCCTTCATTGTTAAAGAATTGGGGAAGGATTGATATGCAAACAAATGGAGTGATTCAGTGAAATAAAATCAGAGATACATTTTCACGTTTTCTCTCTCTTACAAAGTTTGGAAACTTTGTGAAAGTGGAAATGGAGTGTTATTTTATATCCCTCACTGCATTGCGTAGTTTTGCATAGCATAGTTTTATAAATAATTGTCAACAGATAAATAATTATTGAATGACAGAATAAGCCAGATGTGGGGAAAAAAATAACCTAGTGCTTATTATCTTAATGAGACAATGGAAAGAAGAAATGGTTTTGAAGGCATTCATAAAAATGATGTTAAAAATACTAGTAAAGCCATTTCTAAATAACAGCACACTTTCTCAGAAATTAGAAAAGGTCCAAACACTTTAATCTTTCAATTGCCATTGCCTTTTTTGTGCGTGTTTTTTGGCCAGGGCTGGGTTCGAACCCGTCACCTTCGGCATTTGGGGCCGGTGCCCTACTCCTTTGAGCCACAGGTGCCACCCTCAGTTGCCATTTTTAACAGAGCATTTTGGCTAAACTTTTTGTACTTTATTTTTGTATATGTTAAGGTGATGATTATTACACTGAAGATGAGTTAGACTCCAGGCAAGTGCTGTCCAATATAGTACCCTTTAGCCACCACTGGCCATTGAATACTTGAAATATGGCTAGTCTAAATTGAGATCTGCTGTCAGTGAAAAACACACACTGGATTTTGAAGACTTAATATGACAAAAGGATGTAAAATATCTCAATCTTTTAATATTGGTTGCATGTTGATAATATTTTTGGCCTTGGTTTAAATGTATTAATAAAATTAATTTTCCTTGTTTGTTCCATTGTTTAATGTAGCTACTAGTAAGTTTTAAATTTCCTACAACAGTGTAAATCTGGACTTCTGGATAAATGTCTCAAATCATATAAAATCATATAAAATACCTGCAAAAATGTCTCAAATCATATAAAATACTTGCAAAAATTAAACATGCTATTTCTCCCCATAAAATTTTGTTTTTCAGGGTAACAGAAATTTTATTTATGAACAAAGGGAAAGTTTAGAGCACTTCCAAAGAGAGTTGGAAGTGGGATGCTCCCATGACGTAGCGAAGGTGAGACAGACCTGAAAATTTATTTTTAGGGGTAGAGTAGTTCTCCATATCTTAATTTGGGTGATGATAACAGATGTATCTATTTGTCAGAATTTGTCAAATTGTATACTTAAGATCCATATATTCTAGCATAAGTAAATTATACTTCAATAAATAACAAATTTTTAAATATTGTTGAGAATTTAAAAATTAGAACTCTATCTCAATATTTTGGCTTCTCTTCCACTGTGGTTAAAAGTTGCTGACTTTTAAAATTTTATTTGCTAGTTTTTACTGTTGCATAATTTTATTTATTTGAGACAGAGTCTCACCCCAGGTAGAGTGCAGTAGTGTTATCCTAGCTCACTGCAACCTCAAACTCTCAAGCTCAAGGGACCCTCCTGCCTCAGCCTCCCAATTAGCTGGGTACAGGGCTTCCTGCCACAATGCCTGGCTAAGTGTAGTCAACCATTTTATCTAATGGCCAAACTTCTCTGACTTTTGGACCAATTTTGGTGAATCCTTTCACCAAATTGTCAAGAGTAAGGTTGTTTGTAATCATTTTATGTATCAATACTCTATTTCTCTAGATCAATTTTCTTTTTCCAAGACACTTTTGTTTTCTATTTGTATTTAGGTCTTCTTTACTAAACAACAAGCTCTGTCAGAGCTTAGACTGTGCCTTTCCCATCTCTGTATCTCACATTTCTTAGCATGTAAGATGTTTAATTGGAATATCATTTCAGACAGTGACTATGTCCAAGCCTCGATCTAATATTGATGAACTAAACATGTTGATCCATTATTAGTAAAGATTTTGAGGTCAGACAAACTTGGTTTGAAATCCAGACTCTCTCACTCAGAATGTGACTTTGAGGAAATCTGCTATTAAAAGCATATCTTTTGCAAAGATAAATTTATCTTAAGAGTACTTTATAAGGTTTTTTTTTTTTTGCAGCTTTTGGCCAGGGCTCGGTTTTGAACCCATCACCTCTGGTATATGGGGCCGGCACCCTACTCCTTTGATATAAGGTCTTTAAAGTGATTGTTATGTGGAAGAATGTGAGGCACTTTATTTCTAGCAATAAACTTTATCCCCCTAAAGACTAGAAATAACTGTTTCAAGTCTTAGATTATTGAAATCGTATCTGGCTTGGATCCATTTAACTCTTTTTCCACAAAGCTCTTCATTTGTTGCTTCATTCTACATGGATATCTTTTGTTCCTGAACTTCACTTAACAGTTGTATAATAGAATGTGACACTGATTTTTTTTACTGCCTGCAATATTGTCTGTTTAATGTAGGTAAGCTTAATAATATTAATAATGAGCAAGTTAGCTACTTTTTATTGAAAGCTCACTGTGTTAAACACTTCACAAGATATTTCATCTTCATGACAGTCCTGTAAATTAAGTTTTATTATATTCATTTTACATATGAGGAAATTGTGGCTTATAGATATGAATTGACTTGTGCAAATCAAACAGTAAGTATCAAAACTAGGACTTGGAGCCAGATTTGACTCATTCCAAAGTGTCAAATCTGGCCTATCATGAAGATGAAATATCTGTGAAGTGTTTAACACAGTGAGCTGTCAATAAAAAGAAACTAACTTGCTCATTTGTATTTGGTTTCCCTTAAGCTTGAGGAATGCAGGGCATTATGAGATTTTCTTTTGCTAAGTATCATCACTGGAAGCCATTATAATGAAGGCTGAGAACATTTTAATTTTGTAACAGCAATAGCCTAAATAAAGATTATGATTCAATTTTAGTAATACATAGACTAGCAAACTTATTTTGAAAAACCATGCCATGGTTCCTTTAGTTAACATATGGTCTATATTTCCCATAAATATTTTCTTTAGAGCAACTTAAACTGCAAAAGCAAACTAGGATCACATTGTAATTTTAAAGACCACTTCCTCCCTCTAGTGACCAGGAGTGGGATTACCACAGCTATAACCAATTTGTTCTCAATGTGCGTGCCACTCCTTTGGGAATAATTTTGATTATTACAATGAATGAGGATGCAACTGGCATTCATTAAGAGCATTAGGTATGTTAGTTGTCCTGCAATGTGAGGGATGGTGCCGTATGTTAAATATCCAGCTCTAAACATTCATGTAGATTAAAAATCCATTATTATTCAAGCCTAGAACATAGCCCTACAGTCATGACAATGGGGATAAGTTCTGAGAAATGCATCTTGAGGTGATTTTGTCATTGTGCCAACGTCATAGAGTGCTCCACTGTACAACTTAACTTCAGTTGAGTAGTATGGTATAGCTCCTAGGCTACAAGCCTATACATGTTACTGTACTGGATTCTGTAGGCAAGAGCAACATAATGGTGTATCTATGTAACCAAATATATCTAAACATAAAACACAGCAAAAATACAGTATAAGAGATAAAAAATGGTCATGATGTATAAATTTTTTGATGATAAGCTGTAATCTATTGGCTAATATTTTGTTGGGAATTTTTGCATCTATGTTCATTAGTGAAATTGGCCTGAAATTCTCCTCTTTAGTTGGGTGTTTTCCTGGTTTTGGTATCAGGGTGACATTTGTTTCATAGAACGTGTTGGGTGCCCTATGATTGCACCAATGTACACAATTATGATTCAATAAAATTATAAAAAAAAAATGCCCTCGAACAAAACTGAATATTTTTTACTAATGTAGAAATGAATTAAAGGCAATTGGTTTAGATACAGTTTTAAGGTTTTGAAGTATTGGATTAAAAGTTATGCTTCACCACTTTTACAAGAGTGGATAGTGAACAGGGCAACATATAATAAAGCAATTGATTTAGCTTCTTTGGGCCATTGCTAAAATCCATAAGGGAAATAGAGAAAATAAATAAAATTAGTTGATAATCAATATATGTAACTGTGATTTCCTATATTATGAAAATAAAACCTGATTGATATATTGGGATATTTCAAATATCTTTCAACTTTGAAAAATAAAGATAGAAATTGAGTTAGATACTGTGATTTCTACTGCTGTCATAAATATTCAACCAACAGAATATAAATACAAGCTAATTCCCCTACATATGAGAGTAAATGCCTATAATTAAAAAAATATATTTCATCTGATGCAAATATTTTAGTCTTATTGAAGTCTCTGTCATGACTGTGTGCTTATTGAAGACAGAGTCTGACTCTGATAGTAAAGAATGACTTTATTAAATTGAGGGAAAGTTATACAGTGAAAAGAAAATTTTTATAATTTGTTGAGTTTGGACCATGCCAGACTCAAATAATCAACATCCCAATTGATATAAAGAATGTGCCCATCACTACTCAAAATTCCTGTGTATTTCTTTTCCAGTCAATCAATTCTTAATTCCCCTGTGCTACAGGCAGCTACTGTTGGATTTCCATCACCATAGTTCAGTATTGCCTAACTTTGAGCTTTATTTATTTGGAAATAAGCAGTGTATATTTTTTTACAGCTTTTTTTGCTCAACATGATTTAGGGAATCATGGGCCATTTAATCATGGGCCTATACATATACACATACCTATATGTATTCACACACATATATAGCAACAGTTTATTACTGCCCTTTGCTAATTGCTGTACTATTGTGTGGCTATATCACAACTTATTTATATGTACCCCTATTTATAGACTTTGGAGTTGGTTTCAGATTTGGGCTATTATAAATAAAAATTGCTATTTCACGCAAATCATTTTGTGAACATACATTTTCAGTTTTTAAATAGAGACTAAAAGAATTGCTGGATTGTAAGGTATATGCATCTTTAACTTTATAATGAAACAAGGGTCTATACTATTAATATTTTTAATCCCACTGGCAATGTGTAAGAATTCAGTTGCTCCACATCCTTCCCAACATTTAGTGTTCTCAATTGGTTCAATTTTATCTATTGCAGTGGGTGTGGTAGCATTTCATTTTGGTTTGGGTTTTTTTTTTTTTGTAGTTTTTGGTCAGGGCCAGGCTTGAACCCACCACCTCTGGTATATGGGGCCGGTGCCTTACTCCTTGAGCCACAGGCACCGCCCATCATTTTGGTTTTGAATTGCATTTCCATATTCATGTACTTACTAGCTGTTGTGTGAAGTGTCTATACACATCTCTCACACATTTTACCTGGGACATTTGTCTTTTCATTACAGATCATAGACACACATGCATATAAATATATACCTATATATAGGCATATAGCTAGATTATATAGATGTGCACTCATAGAATACATTTCTTTTGTCAAATAAATGTATTAAATATTTTCTCTCAGTCTGTGTCAGTTTTCATTTCTGAATGGTATGTTTTGAAGTGCACAAGTTTTTAAGTTGGATGATATCCAATTCATTCTTTTTTATTTTTATGGGTAGTGCCCTTTGCATCCTTTGTTAGGAATCTTTACCCACACAAAGTTACAAAGATATTTTTCTGTTTATTTCTGGAAGGTTTACAATTTAACCTTTTATGTTTAGGTTTATAACCAAAATCAAATTACTTTTTATGCATAGTATAATGTAGAGAGTAAGATTCATTTTTTCCTATAAGTTTTCCTAGTAAATCTAGCTCATTTGTTGGAAAGACTTGCTTTTCTATATTGAATTATCTTTATGCCTTTATTAAAAAGCAATTAACTGTATATGTGAGGATTATTCTTTTCCACTGATCTATTTATCTGTACTTATGCTGATACCACAATGTCAGGAACACATTGATTTTGTAATAATTCTTAAAATCAAGTGGTTTGGGTCTTCAAATTTTATTCCTTTCCATCATTGTTTGGCATATTTTAGGTTCTTTGCACTTTCATTCATATTTTTGATCAACTTGTATTTTAAGTCTTCCCTTAATTTTGGCTATGATGCAGACCAATTTGAAAAGATTAGATATTGTTATGATATAGAGACATCTGAGTCATTTATAGAACATATCTCTTCTTTACTTATTCACCTTTTAATTCTCTTAAATTATGTATTTATGATTTTTCTCTGTATTTATGATTATTTATTATAGAAGTCTTTCACAGTTCTGTTAAATTTAATCTATTGGTGTTATTTACAGAATATTGTTAAAATCCATTTTCCAATTTTTTGTCAAAACACATAATAAGTGGCATGAAAAGTGATCAAAGTTAGCATTACTCATTATAGGACAAGCTGACACCAGGTGCCTCTAGTGATGCTAAAATTAGGACACACATCACTTATATGTTAATCATTACAAAAATCTGCAACTTAAATCAATCATGAAGATTCATCAAACAAATCCAAATTGAACATTCTACAAAACAACAAGCCTGTCTTCTCACAGAATATTAATGTGGCAAAAAACAAGAAAGGTTGAAGAAATGATCCAGATTAAGAGAAACTATAGAGACATAGCAAAGTGCAATGCATGATACAGTTTTAAACCCTAAGATATTAAAAACAAATTATTTAAAGGACAATATGAGGATAACTGGCAAAATTTCAAATTAGAGTATATTAGATAATTTTATTCCATTAATGCCAAAATTCCTAAATTTGATAATTAAGCTATAGTTACATAAAATAGTTTCCTTATTATTAGGAGATGAAATATTGAAGTAGTTAAGGATAGAGAGTCACGATTACTCCAAATTAATTTAAACATCTCCCTCAAATTAATAGTAGTTAAGGATAAAGAGTCATGAAACAGCAATGTGCTTATAAACACATCATACAGACAAAGTTGGCGAGGGAAAGCAAATGCAGCGAATTGTGAACAATTGGAGAAGGTATGTGCGGGTTGTAGGAGAGTTTGTGGTAAGATATTTGCAACTCTTATGTATGTCTATTTTTCTAAAGAGCAATTTCAATTGAAGTCCTCATAGCAAAGTTAGATATATGGAACCTTCCTTCCTGTAATTTAGCAAGGCTCATGCTAATTTGTTTGCCACTTGAAAGACAGGCATAAATGTTGCTTTTGAGTTGCCAAAGATTTCTAAAATCTCTGGCTCATTATGCTTTGGAGGCAGGACAATGTTTCCCTGGAACATGGAGTTGAGGGGAAATGCAGGATGGTGGACAAGAAGAAATGATTCCCAAAGTAAGAGTTTTGTGTGCTGCTCTCTTTTATGACTAACTTTTCACAAAGGCTAAATAAAATTAATGCCAACTGGAAGCCTGCTTGTTGGTTTTTTTGTCCCCTCCTCATCTTAGTTCATTAAAAAGAAAAAAAATTCTCAGCTGAAAATATATATGACTGCCTAAATAATGTAATTTCCATGTTCACACATCCTACAAATTCTGCAATGTCTTTATTCAGGTATTTCTTTATGTTGAACACTTTATTTATCAAAGACAAAGTGAAAGGAATACTGTAATTCAACTAGAAACTAGGCAGATAAATGCAGAGGGTGTAAATTCTTATACCTCCATTTATTTCACCAGCATTCTTCCAGTTATATTTCATCAAGTACAATGATCTCAACCAGCAGGGGTAATTTAAAAGAAAAGTTAGCTGAATAGGGAAGGGAGGGAGTAATTTAAATTTACTATAGTTCACAGGATTCCCCCTGCCCCGCCCCCTGCTTTTTGGATTGTAATATTGCAAAAGTTAATTTTGTTTACAAACCAAATTTTCACAAAGATGAGTTCCTTTATGTTTGTATTTGATCTGCCGAAATACAAACAATATGAGAATACCGTCCATACCATTTCATTTAATTTTCCTCTGAAAAACAATTTCTTGCTGCTCAATTTTGATTTTGTGTTATCTGAATATTCTTCTTGAAATTTGAAAAGATCAATCTCTATTTAACTCATGAGTACTAACACATTTACTTTATATTGCAATGTGAATTGTTTTACTGTTTTTATTAACAATACTGTTAATAGCATTCTGCTTTAATTCTATCAACCTTAACTTTTCTGAGATGTTCCTCCTACTTACCATTCATTCTTTTGATAACAAATTTTACGCACAATGCAAAGCTCATTTTATTACAGGATTACAAATAAACTAACACATTTGACAAAGGCCTGATGGAAAAGTCACAAAAGAAAAAAAAGTGGCTATGCACATATCTTTGTGCACACACATCCACACTTTAAAAGATTCCAAGATAAAGATCCTTTTGAAAGTCAAAGATGTCCTAAAGGATTGTTAGCATTCAACAATGAACTCAATTATTTTACCTCTTTAGTCCATCGCTGTTCTCAAGACTCACTATGGTTCACAAAATGGTTAAGGTTAATTCCCTTTACTAAGAACTTTCAACATGGTATTTACAGAGGAATTCATTTGCAGTCTTATTTCAAAGAGGTCAGCAGGTGCATTGTATTCTTTAGAGGATTTCTGACTCATTTCTCCAGATTGCAAGATATTGTCTTTGACTACACAGTAAGCATTTTAGGCATTGCAAGAATGAGAGGCTACATTTTTAAACTTACCAGTTTGGAAAGCCTAAAAAATGTTCATGAAAAGTCTGTACTACAAAATGTTATACATTTTGAAAACTCTGATACACAATGCCAGATACAGGTTGTATTTAGAATGTCCATACATCCAGTTTGACTGGGACAGTCTTGAATAACTTCCCCCATTCACTTGAAAAAGAATCCTACTTTGTACCAAAATTTATTCTGGGCATGTGGATGTCTATTTGTTCCAGCACCATTTGTTGAAAGAACTTATGCTTTAAAAATTAAATCAAAATAGATCTTAGAACTAAATGTAAAACACAAAATTATAAAATTTTGTAAATTATAAAATTTCTGGTAGATAATACAGATAGTCCTTGAAGTACAAGGGAATTATGTTCCTATAAGCCCCTCATGAGTTTAAAATATTGTAAGTCAAAAATACATTTACTACACTTATTCTACTGAACATCATAACTTAGGTTAGTCTACCATAAATGTGTTCAGAGCACTTACATTAGCCCATACTTGCACAAAATTATCTAATACAAAGCCTATTTTATAACAACGTGTTGAATGTCTCATGTAATTTATTGAACACTGTACTAGGAAAATAAAAAAAGGAAGTGTTGTAAAGGTAGTCCAAATGTGGTTTCTACTAATTGCGTATTGCTTTTACACAGTCCAAAATACATATATTTTTATAAACATAAAAGTATATATACTTTTTTTGTTTGTTTGTTTGAGAAAGAGCCTCACGCTTATGCCCTGGATAGAGAGTTGTGGCATCACAGATCACAGCAACCTCCAACTCCTGGGCTTAAGCAATTCTCTTGCCTCAGCCTCCCAAGTAGCTGGGACTACAGGCGCCCGCCACAACACCTGGCTATTTTTTGGTTATAGTTGTCTTTGTTGTTTGGTGGGCCGGGCTGGATTCGAACCTGACAGCTCTGGTGTATGTGGCTGGCACCTTCGCCACTTGAGCTATAGGTGCCAAGCCAGTCAAAGTATTTTAAGTTGAAATATCATAAGTTGTATGGAAGAAAATGTAGGGAACCATTGGTTTGGTGATGAGTTTTTAGATATAATGCCAAAAATATGATCTATAAAAAAATAAATTGAAATTTATTAAAATTAAAAACTTCTGCTGTGTGAAAGACATTGTTAAGAGAATAAAACAAAATCAAGCTATAGACTGGGAGAAAATATTTGTATAATAAAAGAACTCTTAAATAAATGATACGGTCACTTTAGCTATGCTGCCTGTATTTGGATATTTACATCCACATATTTTCTCAAGTAAATAGGCTTTAATTATTTCCACAACCTTGCTTTCAACAAAACATATTCTGGGCCAGGTGCATTAGCTCACATCTGTAATCCTAGCACTCTGGGAGGCTGAGGCAGGGTTTTGCTTGGGCACAGGAACTCAAAACCAGCCTCAGTAGGAGTTAGAGCAGGCCCCTATCTCTACTAAAAATAGAAAAACCAGCTGGGTGTGGTGGTGCACACCTGTAGTCCCAGCTACTCAGGAGGCTGAGGCAGGAATATTGCTTGAGCCCAAGAGTTTGAGATTGTTGTAATCAATCATGACACCATGATACACTACTCAGGGTGACAGAGTGAGACTCTGTCTCAAAAAAAAAAAAAAAAAAAAAAGAATTATCTTGTTTCTCACTAAATCCTAGGGGACGAGAGATGGACTGAGCTCGTTCTTCACTGTGTGAATTGAAGAACTTTTGTTTTCAACAGTCTGGTTCCTGGAATATCATTACTGGAATTATTTGTAATATAGCTAAAAGATAGTTGTGCACAGAGAAATCGTTAAGAGTCTAAGTTTCCCAAATTGCTGATATTTTCAGAATAACCAGACCTAAAATGAGTTCTGGTAACCAAAGTTAAAAATAAATCAAATTGTCCAGATTCAGACTGAGGTCTTATTCTCTAGGACAAAGTGCTTGGTATTTTTCATTTTATATTTTCAATATTTCTTTTTTTTTTTACTCACTGAAGTCAAAATTTATTTCACAATTTTTATTCAGCCACACATGAAGTTGCAAATTTCCTTTAAAGCACGACATTCAGTGTGCAGATCAACTTAATATGTATTCTTAATTTTTTTCTTTTCATATTACTTTGTTTGACCCTTATAAATGTATTGTACTTTCTAGGCACCAAGAACTATTATAAGTGTTTTTATCAATAGAATCACATTTAGGTTCTATTACAGTAATAGTTGCCATTTAACTGATGAAGAAACTGAGGACAGGGCAGTAGAATAACTTGTGGAAGATCACGTGGTGTGCTGTTCAGGATTTGGCTCTGGGCAACCTGACTCCAGCGTCCATGATCTGAACCACTGTATGATCTCTTTCAAACAGGCAAGAGATTCCTTCCACTTTAACAAAGAAGTAACTGAAAGATCAAATGCTAGCTTAGTTAAAAGAATTTGCTTAATGTTTTAATTCACTCATTTATTTAAAGAAACTGTTGAGCAGTTATTCTATGCAAGGTATTATGGGAGACAGGTGAATCTAAATAATTTCTAAAATCCTTTAGGGAACATGTAATCAGATTATCATACAGCAGTAGGTACTAAACCTTAAAGTGCACAAAACATAGGGATTTTAATTCCTGTTGCCTCCAAAATGAGTAGGATGGAGGTGCCTGTGGCACAAATCTCTTGTAATGGACAGCAGGTGGTAGGTGTTTTTCTAGTTTCATTCATAGAAAGATTAGAGGCATCCAAATTTAAAACGTTTAAATGCCTAAACTCCAAAAAGAATTGACAATTTTCCATCTAGATGAGACTTAACTCTACATGTGTTAGATGTACTTTCATGAACAGAAGGGGGCTGAGGTGATACAGTAGACTTCTCTCAGAGTCTCTGAAAGAAGACAATCTGTGCTCAGATGGCAGCTCTTATATTCTCCTTGCATCTCCTTGAGGCAGATACTAAACATCATTTTTCAGTATGTACAATGAGAACAATAAAACGTCTATTTCCTCAGGTGCTGAAGAACTGAAAAAATGAAGATTTTAGAAGAACACAGGCACTTTGTAAGTACTCAATAAATGGCAGTGATTACCAATATTATCCAAAGTGCTCAAACATGCTCTATTATTTAATCATTTCCAATTATAGAAGTGCACGTAAGTTGCCACAAATAATTTAGCTAGCTCAATCTTGGAACTCATTAGCAAGATGTTAGTGTGCATAAATATACATAATAAACGAAAATCAACGAAAAGAACAAAACTCCAGGATCTGATTTGTCACTTGATTTATGGTTAATGTGTATGGATGGGAAGGGGGTGGTTATTCCTTTTCTGGAACAATAGGATTGTGAGCAGGCAGGGCCTGCTTGTATTACAATGCAGTCATTAATATTACTTTAATAATAAAGTCAGTCCTTAAAAAAAAGTTTCTAGTCTTTTATACGGTCCGGTCCATATTTCTGGGTGTATTTAACAGAATTGAGCATATAACCCTCTACTGGAATGCAAATAAGATGTCTGAGATTTTTCTTTCTTTTTTCCAGGTATTCTGTCACACAGCTTAAGAAGTTTAAAGAGTCAGTTTCACCTTCACTCTTTATACTTTAATTTAAAAATTCTAAAGTCTAACTAAAAATTCTAAGTCTTCTCCTCTTGGGAAAAAATATTAAAATGCTATCAGTGATTTTTCAATTCCCATATAAGAAATGCCTATGATATACTTTTGTCTATTTTTTTATATTTGAGTGAGATTGTTGTAGCTCTATCGACATTGAGTTTAATTTCTAAATGTTGAAGATAAAGCAAAAATGATAATATAAAATTCTTACTTGGTAAAAATTTAGAGACTGTAATCTACATTCCTTGCATTTCCAAAAAAAAATTAGTAATAAGAACCCTGTGGAATGAATTATTCTTCAGTAGGAAATCATCATTGAGGTTATTGGCATCCTTGAAGGAGCTAGTAATTAAGACAAAGTGTTGTATAACTCACGCTATGCACACATTGCCGTGAATATATTTAAAATAATGAGTGTTGGTGGGTATGAAATTTCAGTAGAATACCTTCTGTTCACTCTGGAAACCTGAACTGCAAAGAAATCAGTCCTGGGATTTTAAAAACGGAAGTGAATAGATGCTGGCTAATAGGACAGTTATGGTTGTGTATCATTATTCACATTTTTGTGTAGTCCTTCATTGGGGAACAGATTCTGAGAACAGCAATCTGGGAATGCATAAATCCTACTGAGCCTTGGGCAAGTGACATTCATTATAAAGAACACCTGGAGGGATGACCAGAGAACTGAGTCACAGGTAGACAGATCAGATTACCTGAGCTCTGTCCGCACATCTTGGTTAAGCAAGGCAGCCTGGGAAGAATGATCTTTCCCTGCAGACATTTCAATAGTGTTATACCAGCTATAGTTAGTGGTTTAGCTAATACCATGTTATGTGCCTCCCGCTTATGTATTTCCTCACATGTAATGTATAATATTGAGTACTTGTTGCCATTCATGGTGTTCAAGTAAATTTCACTTGTCGTACATGATATCTTATCAGAATATTTATAATAAGTTTGCGACCTTTCAACAGTCTTCACTTTACATCTGAGCAAAACTATTAAAATGCCTACACTTAGATGAAAACTAATGAACAAAAACTCTTATCACAAATCGTGATTTTCATTAGAATTTATACAGGTGATAAAATACATTAAAAATAATTTAAAACCCCACTTATCCCATAAAGAAAGGAGGAAAAAGTTCCAACTATGCCTGATCTTTTAAATACTAAGTTATTTAAATAGTAAGTAATTATTACCAGTTTCTCCGCTGGAGTCTTGGAAAACTGCCACCAAATTACTGAAACAGAAATAAGAATGTGAAGAGCAGAACTAGAAGAGTGACCCTGGTGTGGGGAAAGGTATCCTGCTAGGGCAATCAGTTTTTGAAGGGATTCCCATTACTCCCTAGGTTTGGAAATATTCAAAACTGGTTTCATTAATTAGGAAAATAAATTGCCTCAAATATGTTTTTTAATAAAGAGTTTGAATTAAATTTAGTGATTAGACAATCACTAATAGTGATTAGACTATTCTTACTGAGTCAAAAAAATTTTAGAAGAATGACACATTTTATTAGACATTTGAAATGTGTAATTAAGTCCACTATCTTTTGAAGTATAATTTGACATGAGATATCAAAATCTTTTTAAGATACACATACTATTTAATTCAGTAATTATACTTCTAGAAGCATATATTACAGAAAAATACAGTACAAGTGGTCAAGTTGGATGTACAGATTCTTGCTATGTTTTTAGAATTGTTAAAAGCTGGAAGCAGTAAAGTGCTTGATAAGAGGATATTATTGGTAATATCCTGCGGATATTGGTATAATTTATGCACTATTCAGGTAAAGGTATTATGCAATCATTAAAACTATTACATGTTCAAGATAAATTTATAAGTGAGGAAAACAAGCTACAGTTTGGTATATATAAGGCTAACCTGGTCTTATTAAAAAAATTTCTGCATTCATGCCTGCTTGCACACGAGTGTGTTTATGTAGAAAAATTATAGATGGAATACCTGCCACCATTTTAACATTGCATATCTGTTAGTTTCAAGATTATAGTCTTTTTTCTACCTCCTCTCTATACTTTCTAATTTTTAAATAGTGAAGTCAAATCACTTTGACAGATAAGCATGAGAGGAGAGATGTGAGGTTCTTAGTGAGGTGGTGAAATCCTGTATCAGGATGTGATTGACAAGGCGTCTTCTGATACCATACGGTCCTTACAATCTCAATCTATGACTCAGGGTTTAGGCAAAAGAATTAAGTGTGCTGGAAGACCACGTAGGTATGTGGCTGTATTCAATGTATAGAAAAAGATAGCAGAAAAAAATCAGAATAATTGCAAGGTTTCATAACTATTTTATCATATGTATCTAATTGAGGAGATCAGAGGGCTGGCATATATATTAAAAGAACATGTAGACAAAATCTTTCCGGACACTTATGACCATTTGCCTTTCTTTTTCTGGGTTATCCAAGAAAGGTGGTTAGTTGTTATGTCTTTTTAGGGTTATAGGTTACCATCATTTTAAACTGCACTATAATATATAAACCATATGGCAGCAAGTAATTTTTTGTCAGTTAACAAACAATGCAGGTTATTAATTTTTGCACCTCTCATAGGAAGCAAAATGACTGGCCTGAGATTTTGAATGCAAGGATGGATGAGACATTTCCAGACTCTGTCATCTTGCAGATATTTTCCTCTGTAAATTGGCATGTGTTTTTTCTTGCTGTCCTGCCATTTCTTCTGTTTTTTAATAAGTGTCTTAACAAGTCCCTTCAAAACCCTAAGCATCTAGTGGGATGAAATTGACATAGAAACTACGACACAACTTCATAAATATTCCAATAAAGACAAGGGAAAAAATGTTAGAAAGTATGGAAAAGTCAGTTTGAGAGATTTAGAATAGACCTGAGAGAAGAGCTGAGATGACAGCTTAGAAATTCTCTCCGACGTGTAAGAATACAGATGAAGGGTGCCAGGAGAGGACACAAAGGCTATCTCAGGAAGAATGAACCCAGTGGTCAAAGGGAAGAGCCCTGAGGATGGTGGCCTTTGGGAGAATGTCAGAGACACAAGATAATAGGATGTGTAGCAGGAACTGAGCCTTTCTTTGGCCCAAGATACAGAAAATTGGAGGTGTTTCAAATAAGCTAGAGACTTTCCACACAACTAAATGTATGATATTCCTTTTAAATACTAATAGTGAATTTTGTAAATCACAAAATCTTTCCTAGAAAAAAAGTTTTATTGAGGAAGGACAGAGGAAAGGGATATGATACAACCCTCTGCTCCCGACTAACTCTACTGTATAAATACTTGCTGGACAAAGATTAACCCATTAGCAGCTAAAGGACCCTTAATGAAAAAGTCCCCCAAATCCAACTTGACAATAAAATTTATAGTCCAAAACCAGGTCACTTTTAAGAGTAAAAGAGAATATCATTAATAATTATGCAGTTAATAAGTAAATACTAACTACCCTCACTCTACTAAACTCTAACACCTTGCCTGATATTCATTTTGATTGATAAAGTAGTGTTTAAAATGCAAAAGTGTGGGGTAA
>CAUYON010198539.1:0-14425 GCA_963573935.1 Arctocebus calabarensis
GTGAAAACAGAATTTCAATTCAGAAGTATTTAAACTTTTGGCTAAAATGTAGAATATCAACGTCTTTATATAGTGATCAAGAAAATGCCATGAAGGCTATCTCTAACAGTACGATCAAAATATTTCTGATTATATATGAAGGACATTCTGCCCTATGATTGAACCAATGTACACAATTATGATTTAATAAAATTATTTTTTAAAAAAAGAGTTTTCAGAGCAAAAGGGCACAGCCCCTTTTTACTTATTAGGAAACTGAGGCCCAGAGGTGGGGAGGATATCTTTGGTTATAGAGGACTCAATGGCAGAGCACAGTCAGCTGGATTTACAGCTAAAGAGATGAAAAAGCACTGCCCAGCTCCCCATTCCACGTGCCCAGGCCCTGCAGGAAACCAGGGACTTAACCTCTCTGTGTGGCTAAGAGGCAGGCCTCACGTCTCCGGGCCTCAATTTACCCACCTGCAAAATAAAAAATAAGAACATCTCCCCTCACTTTTGTCTTTGTGAAGATGATAAAGGAGTTATGGGTAAAATGAATAAATAAAATTGTGAGGCGTGACCGTCTCTGTGCTGGACTGAGAAGTTGGCACAGACCCCGGGGCGCCAAAGCCCTCCGCATTTAAATCATGCTGAGGAGTCGGGTCTTACATCCTCCTCCGAGGGCCTGGTGGCTGGGATGAGAAGTTTTACAGATGAGAAGACAGAGGCTTGGCAAGACTTAGTGACGACCACAGACCCACGATCCGAGGTCTCGTGGGCCCACCAGAGGACAGACCCCGGGCTCCGCAGGCTGTCACCCAGACGTGGCTTCACTTGCTGCTCCCTTTGAAGTTCAAAGAATGGGCCTCGCCCCTCCAAAGCAGGCAGTAAATCAAGAAGGAGAAAGGAAACTGTCCATCCCGGCTGAGTTATGGCAGCTGCGGCGGGACAGCCCCCACCTCTAGGAACGCCAGCCCCACCTTTACCTGCCCCTTCCCACCCTCGCCAGCTCCACCATCCCCCCTGCCACCACCCAAAACTCCGGCTGGAGGCTCCTGTGGGACTTTTCCTCTAACCCCATCTCCCTCCAAGACAGAATGGCGGCTCCACTATTCCTTCTCTACCAAGGACCACACTTGCATACCTCCTGTGACAGGGGGTTCACTCCCACATCCAGCCAGCTGTGATCTGGACTAAGCTCTCTTGGTGGGTTTGAGGTTGGCCCCCCAGGGGCTTCCATCTCATTCCTATGGGCTGGCCCTGTGCTTCAGGGCACAAGCCGTCCTCCCCAGACAGGCCTGCAGAGACGGGAGGACAATAACTGAGGTCTTTTCATGTGTCTCGGTGTCTCAGCCCTGCCTAGGGAGACAGAGACGCCTGTCACAGGGGTACACTGAGGGATGTGCACCTGGAGCTGCGTGGCCTGCTGGGCGCGATGGGTGTGCCAGGGCTCTGGAGTGTGTGTGCAGCTGTGTGTGATCCCCGGGCAGCACCAAGATGGGGAGCAGCATCTGCGGACATGGGCCTGAGGGAGTGTGTGACGCAGGGAGGAAGCGTGAGAATGCGAGTTCACGAGGGGGGGTGTGGGTGTGAGAGTGTGAATGAGGACATGTGAGAGAGTACATGTGTGTTCACGAGAGACAGAGCTTGGGGCATCTGAGGTGAGTTGGCAGGCAGGTGGGCCCACGGGACGGCCCCAGCGGGTGATGTCAGTGGCAGGAATAGGCCTGAACTCATCTGCTGGATGTAGACACAGAGAAGGTCGTGTGAGACAGGGACGCTCTGGTCTGTGAGGCTGGGGCTGCGGGGGGTGCGCCTCTGGCCTCTGAGGGCAGTGGGGGGGAAAGGGTGGCCCAACTCCCCAGGGTCCAGTTCCTGGGTCAGGGACACAGCAGGGACACAGCCCTGCCCCTGCACCCGTCTAAGATGGGGTTGAGGCCCCTTCCTTCAGGGCTGCGGCGAGGGCTCAGGGCCTTCCTGCTCTAGTCTGGGTTCCGTGGCTTCTCTTCTCCCTGTGGGGCCAGACACAGCTGTCCGGCCCAGGGGACAGGCAGGGGACCTGCCCCACCCACAACCCTCACCAGCTCAGCTTCAAGTCAGCTAGGGTCTCGAGCCACCCGGGCACCGTCCTGACCCACCACTCTCTCTGGCCCCACAGACAGCCGACTGCTGGGCCCCCCGGTCCACGTGCGTCTCTCAGGATCCATCGCCAGCTCTTGGTCTCCACAGCAACCACGGTGACCTCCCCCCGACCACACAGCAGCTCCTTCCTGGCCTCCTGCCCCTTTCTAGCCCGTGACACTCCTGTGGGCACAGAGCCTGAATGAGGGGTGAGAGGAGCCGCGAAGCCCAAAGAAGGGAAAGACGATTTCCCCGTAGTCTAGGAAGAGCACGAGGACCACTGGCTGAGCCCTGTCATTCACTCCTCACGGGAGCACAGAGGCCACAGGCCCCCAGCGCTGTTTACAGAGGAGGAGACGCGGCTGTGCCCGGGCTGTGCACTCTTGGCAGTAACACTGCCCGGAGCCCACAGCTGGGAAGGGAAAGGAACAGACACCCAGGTGACATGATGGTGCCTTGGCCCTTTTCAGCCAAGGGTTGTAGGCTCAGAAATCCAGCCGGAGGTAGAGACAGGATTCGCAGAGGGGGTGTCTTTGATGGGGCCTTGTGTCTGGCCAGAGCCATGGCCCCTGGGCAACCCACTGCCTCTTACACTAACAACTCACAAGACCAGGGTGACCTCTGGGGACACCCAAGGGCTTCCATGCCCTCTGCCTCTGGACTGGCTTCAGCCGGGGAGCACAGGAAGAGACAGGAGGCTGAGCACCTGCTCCCAGGCTCCTGCACGCAGTGCCCGTCTCTGCCCCTTTCTTCCTTTCTCCTGGGGGCAGCCCTGTGGCCACCAGCCCTGAAGACTTACATGGTGGGTTCTGAACACTGTGCCCTTGTCTTTGAAAATGGTCCTCTGATTGGACTTCCAGTGGCTTCCAGTTCAAATGGGCCTCTGCTTCCTGCTGAGCTCCTTCTGGGCATCACACACATTCCCCTTTCCAGGCCGGCTCTGCTCTGGCCTTGCCCAGGCTGGAGGCCAGGGAGGGAGGGGGGACTGTACTATTTGGCCTCTGCCCACCCAAGGCCTGGAGTCAGGGAAGGAGTCAGGAACCTGGAAGCACACAGGCCACCAGGGCAGGGGACCACTGCGCCTCCCCCATAGGTGTGCTGGGTCTAGGGCATTGATGACACACCCCAGTGAAGATGCAAGGAAGTCACTGGACATGGAGGTCTGGAGCTCAGAGGACAGATCTGAGCAGAGTGGTGAGCAGAAGGGCAGGGCTCCAGGGGTCTCGAGCATGTGAGAGATTCTACAAAGAGTTCCTTGACATGGCTACCCAAATCTCTCACTGCCCCTCTCACTGCCATCAGCTCCCAGTGAATCAAAGCTTTTTGCAGGAAGAGGCCAAGAATGATTTGCCACCTGGGACAGGTAGCAGTGCCACATGCAATGGGTGCTCAGTAAAGAGATATAGTCACTCAAAACAGACAGAGAATATCTGAGCTCCAAAGGTCTTGGGAGATCAAAGACTGTCAAAGGAGGTCAAAGAGCTCTCACAGGGGCCTGACAGTGGCCATAATGAACAGAGAGGGCTGGTGGGGGCCACAGAGGATGGGCAAACCCGTGCCCTAGATGCAGGGACCCTACTCTGAGAGGCCACAGAGCCCTACTTCCCAGAACCAGTTCTCCATGGCCCTGCAGGAAAACAAGCCCAACTGCACAACGGTCCCACACTGTTAGCATCTCATTAGTGCAAGGGTTTTTTCCTATTGGGGACTCTAAAAAACTCAGTAGCCCAGCTATGAACAGTGCTAGGGCAGAAGTCCACAGAGCTCCCCACCTAGGCACACAGCCCAGTTCCCCAAGGAGCGGGGGTGTGGTGGGGTAGGTGAGGGCAGTGGGTGGAGTTTGTGCCAAACCCAGATCCACCTGCCAGGAGGTATGCCCATCCCCAGCTACTGGGAGGGTTCCCACCATCAGCACATTGCCACATCTACTAAGGAAGCAGCCTCGAGCACCTGGAAATACCAGGAAGGTTTATGCGGTGTCCCACATATACCCCCAGGGGCCACCTGCAGCCAGTGAGGAGGACCCATCGGTCTGGATTTCAACTCGGTGGCACCATTACCCTCCAGAGCTCCCTGTGGCATCAGACCGAAATTAGACTTCTCCTGCAGCCACATCCTTCCTTGGTGCCCTCCCCTCCTCTTCCAGCTTCCCTCTCTCTGTCTTCTCTCCAGTTTCCTCCTGACAAGAAGGAAAAGCCACCCAAAACTAAGGAAGGCTGAGGAAGGAGTCACTGAGCAAGCAGGTCAGACAGGCGATCACATGCTCCCTAGCGGCTGTCCAGAGTCCCCTACAGACTGGACCTTTTTCTTTATAAACACAAAGCCCACCACTTTTCTGGCCCTTTACTCTCTGTAGGCCTATATCTGTAAGCTGGAAGCAGAATTGATCTGACTGACTTTGCATTTTATACAGATGTCTCAATCACAAGTTATCCTTTTTATACTTTGCTTCATCTAACCCAATGTTATAGTTTTTGAGATTTATCCATGTTGACATTGGGAGCTCAAGTTCCATCGCTTTAATAGCTGTATGGTTATTCCAAAATGTGACTATCTCAGAACTGCCCACATGACCATAGATTCAAAAGCTCAAGTTTTAAACAACTGAGTTTTGGGTTGTTTTGTTACACAGTAATAGCTAACTAATACACACAGTAGGTGTCTTCAGAATTTCACTACTACCAATGGCCCATAGAGACCAGGGCTATGGGCCTCTTGGTGCCCATGGATATGAGCAGTTCTTAGACATTTATCAGAAGTGGAATCAGTGTGGAGAGCCTGCCCATCATCAACTGCCCCAGATTTCCTGGCCCACTTTCCAAACTGACCTCAATGATTCTGTGGGACTCCCACATCTTCAACGAATCCCTGTACCCTCAAGTCAGCCAGATGAGAAGAGATACTTACTCAGCTGTCCATGGATTTGCAGGCAATAATACATGGTTGCTATCTAACTTTGTTTTTAATGGTTTTTACCAATTTGGGGGGTGTCTGTTACCTGTCAATTTCTCACTGATACAGGGAGTTACCCAATCCAGCTACCAGATGAAAAGCACCCATACAGTTCCTTAGATACGAGCAACAGAAGGAACATGGAATTCCAAAACAGTAACACTCAGACAGATTGTTAAGGACATCCTCATCCACAAAGTGACTGTCAGAGCTCTTTAAATAACATTTCCAAACTGGAGCTCAGAATAACTGGCAGATAGTCACAGTTTTCCTACTGGATTTTCCCATCTCCGAGTCTCAGTATCCTTGTCAGGAATAAAAAGTGGCACTGGCCCCTAACTCACAGGGATGTCACAAAAATGGAATGACATAATAGGCTCTGGCACCATTGGTATATTTAAGTTCTCTGCCCCGATGGACTGATGACCCAGGAATAATCACCATTTTCTACCACAGGAGAATTGGTGGAGCTGAAGATAGAATTGATGTCAGATTTTGTGGCAAGCAAAAAAGCACCCAATTTTAACTAGTCTAAATTATGAGGGCAGTTTGTTATATAGCACATAACAGAAAACTCCAAAAGTATATGGATTGGGGCACGGCTTGATCAAGGCTCCAGCCACATCTCTCTGATACTTTCTCCTCTACTGTCCTTTGGATGCTGGTATGGCCCTCAGGGTGACTTTTCCCCATGCCCTGATTGGCTTAGGCACCCCAGGGATCCATCCCTATGGAAAAAGGGATGAGACTGTGCCTCCCGGCTCAGGCCGAGCACTGCCCGTAGGAGGGCTAAGGTGAAGACAGTCACCTCCAACAATCGGGATCACTGTGGAGAGGGAGAGGACTGGGTGCTAAGGAGGTGACAGCAAGGTTCCTAACAGGTGCCCATCCCTGTGACAGACACATTGGTTTAAGACATCACAGGCATGTTCCCGTCTGGGCCTCAGTTTCCCTTCCAGTGGTATCTCTAGGCCTCCACCCTTCCCCTACTCCCATAGCCCAGGTCTTGATGGGCCAGTTCACATCTTAGGAGGGAGGCTGGAGCCCACTGCCTGCCACTGGGCAAATGCTTCTGAGCAAAACAAATTGCTAGGGCATTGTTTCTCATTCTGTTTCGGGGGAATAATTCCCAGGAGCTGACTGGGGTAGGCGAATAATTTCCCCAGACCACCAAGCCCTTTCCAAAACCATAATTGTATTTCTAGTGACAGATTCCCAATCAGGGCCTCAGCCAAAGCCAGGATGTGGCAAACTCCAGTTCACAGATTCTAAAGCCATTTATTTGTCTGCTGCCCATCCACCTCCTGTCACAGCCTGCGGTCTGGACCCTCTGGGCTGCAGCAGGAGAGCGGGGGGCCCCAGCCCTGGCCTTAGCACTGCATCACCCAATACAGCAGCACTGGTGGAACCTGGCTATTTTAATTAAAATTCCAGTCCTCAGTTGCACTAGCCATGTTTCAAGTGCGTGGTGGCCACCCTATTGGACAGTGCAGACACAGAACTGTCATCTCTATAGAAGGTGCTCTGGGCCAACTCACCTTTAGTAGAATTTTAGCCTATCCCCAAGCCAGTGTCTTCTTCCTTCTGACCTTCAACGCATACTTCTGTCCTTTCCAGCTCTGGGGCCTCCGTTTCCCAGGGATGACAGTGCTAACCTTAGCTATGAAATGCCACGCCTGGGCTGAACCATGTTCTGGGGTTCAGGCTCTGGCCACTGAAGGCCACTCCAGGGGAGGGAAGATGTCACAAGAAAGGGAGCCTTTCTGCAAGCTTCACACAGGAGATTTGGTTAGGGTCAACAGCAGTCATCTCTCCTTTCTGTGGGACTAAAACGCACTATCCCAGGGAACGAATGATAATGGCCCATGCTAATCACAGCACTTGTAGTCATTTGCCTGCAACTGGCCAACAGGTGACCCTGTGACATCAGCGGAGTCCACCGAAGCCTTCTGGGAAGATGTGTCCTCCCTGAGAACAGGAAAGTACATGTGAGTAGGCCCTGTGCACCCTGCTCCCACTCTGCCTCAACTCGACAGTGCCTGGCGCTGTGGCAGCCATGTTGGGCCTCGAAGCACAACCCTGAAGGGGAAAGGGCCCACAGCGGAGGAGGGGAGGACCGGGTCCCACACCGCCCTCCTCATCTCCAGGCTTCTTGTGGAAATGTCCTTGACGGATAGGTTCTTGCAGCAGAAAGTATCAGTCAAGGGTGAGTTGGAGTTTGCCAGGTGGGCACGAGGCAAAAGTAACTTCTTCCAAGCCAAGAGAACAGTATGGTAGGGGTGCAAAGGAGTGGGGGGAGAGCAGTGGGGGCGGGGGGGAGGCCAAAGGTGCAGCTGCAGTGGCAGTGGGCAAGGGAGGCTCAGTGCCCAGAAGTGGAGTTTGGGCTCCCGCCTGCATGTGGGGAGTTGGGCAGGGAACTCTGGGGAAGGAGTTTTAAGACATGGTTGTGAGTTACAGGTGAATTTTGGTGGGGGGGGCAGGTTCATGGCAAGAGACTGGAGGCAGGGAGGCCAAAGAGGAGGCCAGGCAGAGACAGAGAGTGAGAGGCCAGGCTGGGCAGGAGGGAAGGATTTGGGGGGATGGGGACTGAACGACTGTGGTGATGTGGGAAGGAGGAGAGGGTGAGGGAGGAACCAAAGGCAGGGCCTGGGGATGTGCACACCTGAGGAGTGTGAGAGGGAACAATGGGGGTGGTTGGAGAAGAACCAAGTGGTGACTACAGACAGGAGTTTCAGAATGAGGCACAGGTACCCACAATGCTTGTGAGAGGCTAAGCTGCAGGTCTGCAGGGGAGAACAGCCCTCAGCACCGCACCTCCTAGCAACCTTGGGGCAGCAGCCTCCTCCTTCTTCCCATGGTGGCCAGAGGAGCCTGTCACACCTAAGCCAGGTGCTCCTCTGCTTCCCACCCTCCCACAGCACCGATCTCCCTGAGAGTAAGAGCCAAACTTTTCAGCACCACCTCTGATGCTCTAAGACCCGCCCCACCCCTCCAGCCTCCGCTTCTCCACTCCCTCCCTGCTGTGCCCCAGCCATGCTGGCCCCCTCACTGCTCTGTGAGCAGGATAAGTGTATGTGTTCCTCGGGGGCTCTGCACCTGCTCTGCTCACTGCCTGCAACAAGCTTCCCTGCGACACTGCAAAGTTCCATTCCCCACCTTCCCTGGAGATGTTCTGCAACACTGCCCCTCCTGCAGCACCCTGAACCCCTCTGCCCTGAGCTCTTCCCTACAGCTTGTGTATGAAGCATGCCGTACACGCACGCACCATAAACATGGTAGCTCTGCCAGCCCTGGTCGGCTCCCTGTGTCTGTTCTGTTCACTGTCCCCCATGCCTAGGAAAGCACCTTCCCTAGGGTAAGGCCAGTCAAATTTGCAGAACTAATGAATGAACGAGGATTGAGCACAAGAAGGACTACAAGGAGTCCCCTCTGAGTCCAGCAGTGGGCAGTACAGAAGCCAAGGCAGCAGGTGTAGACAACTCATTCCGGAGGTTTGCTGGGCAATGGAGGAGAGAAACAGGAGTGAGCAAGGGCTTTTCGAGATGCACATTGTTTAAGCATGTTTAAATGCTGAGTGAAAGAGCCAGTAGGGAGAAAGGTGTTCAAGACCTAGGGAAAAGGTAACTGATAAGCTGGCCAGAGATGGTGGGAGGGAGGTGGGCCCAGAGCCTTGTATGTGGAGCCTATAGTGCCTTTGGAGTGGGGACAGGAGGTGGGGTGTAGGAGGCCCATTGTATTAATATATCCCTGAAAGTGGCCCCTGCAGTGGGTAAGGCATACAGAGGATGCACAATAACAAAATTCAAGTTAGTTTGGATCATCTAAGGAGGGTTTAAGGGGCCATGTATATTCCACATAAGCAGAAGAGTCAACAATAGCATCTGACAAAAATTTATTAGGTGCCCACCCTATGCCAGGCACAGGGCCAAGGAACCAGGGAAAATTTGTTTGTGATGTAAGCACAAGTAAGAACTAGGAAAAACTGAGATTCTCTTTTCAATATCTCTTCTTCAGGGATAATGAGAACCATATCGATGTTGGTATTTCCTTCTTTATTTGGCTACCAGGAAGCTCAAAGGCAAATTTGCAGGTCAACTTAAAAACTGTGTAGAATTCTGTGGCTCATGTGGGTGCATTCTTAATGTCTTTCTCACACTTGATCTCTAGTTAGATTTTTATTTGCCTTGCCTGAAGCTTTTCTTTGTCATTGCATTTGTTTGTGGGGCTGTACTACATAGAAAACTTAAGTAACACTGGCTTAAAATGTGACAGAGGTTTATTTTTCTCTTATAACTAGAAGCCAGGAGGTATATAGACAAGGCCTAGGCAGCCACTCTACATTAATCTTGAGTACATGGGCTCCACTCCACCCTATTCTACCTTCCTTCAGGTATGCTCCTGTTCTCATGTTTGCAAAACAGTTGCACAATTCCAGCCATCACATCCATTTCCCTATCCAGGCAGAAAAAGAAACAGTTGCCAGAGAACAAACAACTAAATGAGTTTCCCAGAAGCCCCTCTCAGCAACTTATGCCTATAATTCATTGGTTAGGGCTGTCTTATGTCCACTTCTAGCTATATGGGAACCTAAGACATGTATTTATTTACCTGAGCATAGCACATCTCTGAAAAGAAAATGAAGCCTTATTTCTGAGAAGAGGAGTAGATGGGTATTGGCTGGGTAAACATCAGTGTCTACCATGGTTATCTTTATTTTCCTCTTTCGTGCCTTATAAAATAAAGAAACATACAGGTGTTGGAATAAAGCATATATAAGCCCTTCAGTTTCCAGCTCTGTGTCTGTCTAGTACTTGTTGGCACTTAACAAATATTTGTTGACTTGAAAAGGGACCAAGCACCTCTTTAGTCATTATTCCCTTTTCATAGGGAAGAAAACAGCCTCTTCTCCAGACCTCAGAAACAATCAATCCATGGGGTCACTGGGCTTGAGATTGTTATTTCATAGAGGAGAAGTGGCCCTGAGACATTAAGTGACTTGCCCAAGATCACACAGCAAATTCACACCAAAGACTAGAATCTGGGTCTGCAAAGATATATCCCAGATTAAACCTGGTCTGGACAAAACTCAGTCCGGAAGGTTGTCTAAGCCAGGGTTTCTGCATTCCCAAGACACCAAAATTCTATCACCCACAGTGGACTTAGACACAGGGCTAAGCGGGGTGTGAGGGAAGAGTCATCTCTGAGTCATATGGCTGCCATAGGTCAGGGGAAGGGAGAAAATAATTTACAGTAACTTTCAATCAAATTCAGGGTGAAATTCAGGGTGAAACTGGTAAACAATGAACTTGAAGTGTGGGGGGATTGTTTTCCACTAAAAGTCCATTTCCTTGTGTCAAAAACATTTTCAGCAGGATGGTTTTCCAGTAGACCATGAAGACCTGAGCATGCCTAAATATGTAATCCCTTAATAAGTGCCGGAGAAACCCCATGTTGGCGCCCTGACAAGTTGCCACCCGAATCACAATACAGTTTCAGCCCCCAGAGAGGAATCAAAGTCCCAGTTATTAAAATGCGTTATTTATGGCTTACAGAAAGTCTTCCAGACCCCTGACAGCTCAGGAATGAGCTCAGAAATTAACTCTTTGATATTATCAGGGTCAATCCATCTCTCTGGATTCTTTTTTTCTGAAAGGCACATACCAAAGAGGAATTTCATTCAAGGGACAAAGGAATGACGAAGCTGGTGAGGAACTGCATTAGTCCCTTCACTGATCAGCCTTCTGATTCATTTGTCCTTTCTGCAAAGACAGAAATGCATTCTCAGTTCATTGAGAATGAAGCCATGAGGACATAGTGATAAGGACAGGAGAACCCAGGGGACGCCAGTGATGCACAGCATAACACAGAGTGAGTTTAGAGACTACCTGTCCCACAGAGGCTCGGGGGGGGGGGGGCAGAATCCCTGGCAATTGTCACGCAGCAAGCCTGTGCACCAAGGCTGGGGGAGAGGGACAGAAACCAGAATTCCCACCCTCCTGGAGGGCGTTGGGGAAGTTCCAACTCTGCTTGGAGCCTCATTTTTCCTCTCTGTAAAATGGCCATGGACCTGAGCCCTATGTATTACAAAATGTTTTTAGTGATTGAACTCTTATTTATTTTTCAAGCAAAACTATTCAAGGATACTCCAAAACACAAAAACAAAGAAGTAAAATGCAACCACTTTCCTCCCAGCACACCTACCATAGTTGCCAGCAGACCCCAGAAACTCCGGTGCTCCATGAAAGCGTGAGATTGGACTTGCTAAGCACAAGACACCACACATGACTCTGAGTTCTATGAAGGTAGGAAGCCACGCCTTTGCTCCAGAGCTGAATTCTGACCCTGCTGGTGCTGGCAATAACAGGGTGCCCCTCACCTCCCTCACTCCCATTGCCCACAGGGCCCCTCACTGCAGAGATGGGACCCTGCTGGGAGAGGGAAGAACAGGCCCACCCTGCCCTGCCCATGCAGGGGCTTGTTGCACCTTCTGGCCTACCCTCCCAGAAGCCGTGCTGTGCAGGGAAGGCTCGGGAAGCCGTGGGGAGCTAAGTGAGACTTCTGGGTGGGTCCTGGGTCTGTTACTGGTTCACTGGGTGACTTTAGGTAGATCACCTTCTCTTCTCCGGGTCTCAGTTTTCTCCATAGGTACAAGGCCAGAGAACATACACGTCAAGACTATTTTTGCTACAAAAGGACATCTAACTCAAACTGGCTGTTAAAAATATAGACAGGATATATGGGCACCAAGTACAGGGAAAGCTCAGTGGTGGTTTCAGATCCAGGCAAGGCTGGATCTCAGCACTGTTGTCAGCCCTGTGGCTCCATGCCCAGGAAGGGCTCTCCTGTGCTGGTAAGATGCCCACCAGTGGCTCTGGCCCAGCTATGTAGTTCCAGGCACAGCAGAAAGCAAGAAGCATGTTCCCCTGATGGCACCAAGCAGAATCTCAGGATTGGTGAGTGGCCTGTTTAGTACGTGACTGTCCTGGGCCTCAGTCACTGTGCCCAGTGGCCCCATGTTCTTCTCTGATTGTCCAGGCCT
Source organism: Arctocebus calabarensis (assembly GCA_963573935.1). Classification (NCBI taxonomy): domain Eukaryota; kingdom Metazoa; phylum Chordata; class Mammalia; order Primates; family Lorisidae; genus Arctocebus; species Arctocebus calabarensis. Next base: position 12,092 of record CAUYON010198539.1, read on the forward strand.
AAGTCATACATTCACCTCTGAAGCCTGGAGTGATAACCCACTACTCCTCCCCAAGACACACCATCCCTGAAAGATAAGAAAGAAATATTCCCTAAGAAAGCAAAGTGGGTGCTGGGCAGGCCACATCCAGTGATGGCCACTAGAGAGAACCCAAGTCTCCAACTTATTTAAGCCGTGGAACCCCATCCTCAAAAGACAGCTCACTGAGGTACCCAGTACCTGATGCAGAAGAAAGTTCAAGTTGCTTTAGTTGAAGAATGAGGCGGTCCAGGCCCCCATTCACCCACTGTCCTTTATTTCACAGGAATGGTGCACCTCTCCCTGCCCTGGCCAGGCTGGGGTGGCTTCCAGCTGGCACGTTGAAGGATCCATCCAGCTCCTGGATAAGATGCTCCAGACAGTCTGTGGGGCTAAGAATTGGGGTCTGTACAGCTGACAGCCCAAGGTCAGGGACACTGCACTGACCTGCACCTTCCTGCCAAGCAGAGCTAGAGGTCATCTCACCTACCCGCCTAGCTGACTGACAGCTAAAGCCCTCTTCAGCAAGCGTCTCCCCGCCCTTCTTCCTGCCTCCATGTACCCACCCTTCAAGCACCCACTAGGTGTTATTGCCTATTTCGACTTTACTTTGGCTCAACAGTATATTTTGTGAGAGCAGAAATGTTGCCTATTTTCATCACTTTCCTTAACCTAGTGTAAAAAGTCTAAATAAATATTAGATGAATGGATGGTGGGTAGGTGGATGGATGGGTGGATGGGTGGGTAGATTGATGGATGGATGGATAGATAGATAAGTGAGTGGGTAGATGGATGGGTAAATGGGTAGACAGATGAATAGGTAGGTGGGTGGGTGAGTAGATGGATGGATGGATGGATGGAGGTAGGGAGGGATGTAGGAATGGATGGGTGGATGGATGGATGGATGGATGGACAAATGGATAGGTGGGTGGATGACTGGGTGAACAGGTGGATGGGTGGGTGGACAGTGGATGGATGGACAGGCAGGTGGATGAATAAGTATGGAACGCCATCCTCAATATATAGCTCACTGGGGTACCCAGTACCTGATGCAGAAAAAAGTTCTCCCACTCACCATTGCTCAGATGGATGAATAGGTATGGCACCCCATACTTGGAAATGGGCGAAACATCTTCATGTTTTCACTATCATGATCCAGATGGAATACTAGGCATCTTATACAAATTCTCACTAGATGGGTGAGTGGGTGGACTGATGGATGTGTGAGTGGGTGGGTGGGTGGATGGATGGATGGATAGATAGAATACACATCTTCTGAGATAGCCCATCTCTTTCCCAGGCACTAAGAATGGGAACAAACATTTACTCAGATGGAGGTACCCACCCCCTTCAATGTCAAACACATAGACATAGCGGGTCCCACACACAGACTTTCCCTTCCCTCCGCATCTCCACCCATTTCAGGGCAGCCCTGAAGACACTGGAGAAGGTAATGACTGACCAGAAGCTCTGAGGCTTCCTTCCCAAGCTTAGTGACCCAACTCCTTCAATTGCTTCTTGTGAAGTCTGCCTGACTGCCCCCTCTGGGCCCACCCCAGCCTATACCTGTCCTTTTCTCAAAGACCAGCTGTAGTATTATGGGGTTCTGAAGAGTGCAGAGTCAGAGGTGGTAATCACCTCCCTCTTTGTAGGTTCTATGCCTTAGGTAATGTGGCCTGGGGCCCACACAGGGATGGAGCTCCTGACTACCATGAATAGTGCTAAGCCGTTTCTCCCAATCCAGGCCATGTGGTGCTTGTATTTTGCACCCTAGTGCTGGAAGTGGTGTTTATTCCCAGTAAACTCACATTGCATGAATCCTGCCAGCATAACAAGACCATTCTGCAGGGGACAGAAACTGGTATCAAGAGTTGAACATTAAAAAAAAAAAAAAAAAAAAGAGTTGAACATTAAAAATGCACTCTTCAGCTCGGCGCTCAGTGGTTAGGGCGCCAGCCACATGCACTGGGGCTGGTGGTTTTGAACTCGACCAGGGCCTACTAAACAACAGTGACAACAATAACAAAAAAAATAGCTGGGGGTTGTGGTGGGCGCCTGTAGGCCCACCTACTTGGGAGGCTGAGGCAAGAGAATCGCTTAAACCCAAGAGTTTGAGGTTGCTGTGAGCTGTGACACCACAGTACTCTACTGTTCTACTGAGGATGACATAGTGAAACTCTGTCTAAATGAATATATGAATAAATAAATAAATATGCATATTTGAAAGGGAAATTTTTCTTTCTTTTTTTTTTGAGACAGAGTCTCAAGCTGTTGCCCTGGGTAGAGAGCTGTGGCGTCACAGCTCACAGCAACCTC
>CAUYON010198544.1:0-11469 GCA_963573935.1 Arctocebus calabarensis
GTCTTCTCAAGGAGACCACAAAGATACACTTGCAGGGTCCTCTCCATGGTGACTCAGCCCTTAGGAATTTGTAAACTTAACTTCATGGAACTTGGAAATTTCCAAGTTCTATGAAATACTGTATTTCTGTAGGGGCTGGACTAGCATCTCCCGCTTGATTCAAACTGGCCAATGAGAAGGGTACCTGTAGGTTGGAACTTTTTGTCTGTCAATAAAAAGGGAAACATCAAGCCAGACAGGGAGTGTGACCATTTGAAATTCTTCTATGCCCTAAGCTCCCAGCTGATGAATAAATTCCTTCCTCTTATAAACGTGGTGTTTGGGTGCTCTTTCTCTCCGTTGGGCCTTGTCTTCCTGCAACAGTAGCATAGACAAAAGACATACTTTGGGTTTTATAATATGATTGGAAAATGTAAATAACTTTATTAAAAATAGATCATCCTGTTAATGGTTTCTACTTAACTTTGTTAACATATGTTAACAAGTAAAAAGGGAAAGATCACAAGGATTTCTGAGTAGTGCTTAAAGATAAACTAGACAAAGAAAGAGCTACATTGACTTCTGGCAGAGGGAGAATGAAGAAAGGAATATGGTTGTTTTGGGAAAGGAGAAGTAGTTAGGGGTTCATTCTCTGAATGCCCCCCAGGCTGTGGGGAGGCCCTGCCATCTCACAGCCTTCTGTCCACAACATTACATGGAGTACTAATACTGCCCCCAAGGGACTAAGCAGGGCAGTGGGTGTGCTCTGCAGCACGATATCCCTCATACCAGCTGTGAAGTGTTCATCCGGCCCTTAGACATTTAAGTTAAACATGGCCTTTCTCATATCCAGTTCCCAGAAACCTGGTGTAGTTCCAAATGGAACTGCCAGTGACTAACAGGCAAGTCCCCAACATTAGCCCCCATGTTATGGAGTGTGGCCATGACCCAGTTCAGCAGGGAGTTGGGTACCTTGGCCACAGTTGTGGCAGTTCTACAAGCGTTGGAACAAGAATGGATTTGTCATGATAGAGGTTAATTTCTCCCATCTCCAGGGCATCCAGGATAATGCCATTCACCTCAGATCCCATAAATGCAACATGCAAGCAGCCAGAGACTCATAAGTTCTCTACCTAAAGTATTTCTCCAACTCCATTTAGATATAGGGATGAAAGATGGAGTGTTCATTTACCTACGAAGGTACAGCTGCCTGTCCTCCTGGGTCCCTTGGTTGTTGCATTTTTACCTTTTTTGCTACCAATGCTTGAGCCCTAAAGCAGGGTTCACTCTCCTCCTTCTGAGAAGTTCACTACCACCACCATGGGAGAGTTCAGCTGATCCTGGGAGTCACTATCTTGTTCCCCCTCCAGGAGCTGTCATATTCTTCCAGTGCCCTGTGTTGGGAGTCACACTACTGCTCTTCTTCGAACAGCCATTTTGTTTGTTCCAGGCCCTGTGTTGCTGTCACTCCACCTTCAGCTCATTCTGGAGTTCCCAGATGTGTGTTGCCTCACTTTCTGTTTGCAGAGCTGTAGAAACATCTAGCCCACAGCCCCAACAGCAATATGGGCATTTTTTCCTCAAGGCCTCTTTCATAGTTTGGAGGGTGTGCTCGACCTGCAGAGGTGGTTTCCATCCACATCAGGCCACTCCTGGGAGGGCATCCCGGCAGACAATAGGCAAGCCACCATACTACCCCATACTCACCGCAGGACACCCCTCTATTCCCCCAGCCCAAGGGTGCAGAAGGCTCCATGCCTGTTTGTGACAAATCCTGCCAATGACACTAATTGTAATGCCAGTGGTTGAAGCCAAAAGGCTCACACTAGATTCAGACAAACTGAAAAAAAAACAAGGAGCTAAAGGTAACTGTGACATGCCCTTTATTCAATTCCCGATGGCCAGCAAGCAGGTAAGGAGCTGCTCTTCATTCTGCTCTTGGGAGCAGGTGAACCAGCACAGGAAGCTTCCTATCCCCAAGGGTGAAAGCTTTGGGGCCTTAGGCAGCAGCTGGAACAACAGTGGCTTCAAATTAAACACAAATGATGATTACTTAGGAACACAGGGCACCTGCTGGCTTAGTCACATTTCCTCAAAACAGTCGGGCACCTTGTAACCTTCATTGAGAAAGCTCAATTAAATATATCATTGTATTTTTTAAAATATCTGAGTGATGATATTGGATGAGGATTGTGGGCCAGGGATAGAGAGTTTCTTTCACTGGTGGGGACCAACTTAGGCTATGCTTGTCATGAACTATAAAAGGTCAGGTGGCAAAGAAATACCACTTTGGAGAGTATCCAATTGGTATATTCAGGTGAGGGACAGATAAAAAGAAATCACTTATTGAAGAGGAAACTTTTGGAGAACAAAAGAATTAGTTATGATCTCTGCTCTGCCACTTACTGCATAGATGGCTTTAAGTGAGTCAGTCACCTTCCTGAGCACTAGCACACTGTTTTGTAAAATTGGAATTAATTTCTTACCTCTTTGGGCTGATATAGGATTCAATGGCCTAGTATGATTAAAACTTACAGAGAGATGTCTGGTACATAATAAGAGCTCAATAAATGTTTGTTGGCTGAGGGTGAACTAGGAACTCCATTCACTTGGGGTGAATCATCAACTGGGATTTGCACTCAATCTTCTCTTAATTTTTCGTAGATATTTTTAGCTCATTTCTGTTTCTGTTATATGTTCTGTGACCCTTTACTCAAGTTTACAAACTCAAATCTTTCTCATTAAAATAAAAAAGGGCTAACTTTGCCCAACTTTCTTTTCATAGTGTGTTTCTACAGATAATTATCCTGTCTCTCACATCCCATGTATAAGTACCTGAATACCAAGAAGCCCCCAACAATTAGCACCACATTACTGAATCTATAAAGTACATTGCCAGCAATTGTGAAGTTACCAAATTTGATCTATTTGATCTTATTGCCTCAATTCACCCCTTAATTGATTTCTGACAATAAGCAACCACTGATCATTTTATTAAGCTACTTCTCCTTGTTTAAATGTTGTAAAAACCCCTATCTTCTCACCTCATTCCCCAAGTCTTGAAGGCCCCCTCAGGCTTTTTTTCCTGTATTTACTTCTTAAAAATACACATGTAAGGCCACTACCTTGGACCACCTCAAATAAAAGAACCATGTCAGTTGTTTGGGAGAGGACATTTAGCAAATCATGTCACTTCTGGAGCTTCACTCCAAACATACACAGTCATAATCTCTTAGTAACCTCCAACTGCTTTTTAAAAACCTAGCTTATGGTTCATCATTTCTTAGAGGGCATTTTAAATCTCTTTTCACCCTCTATTACTGGGTTTTCTCCAGTGTAAATACATATTAACATACAGTGGCCACATGTGGCCATTTGAACTTTAAATTAATTAAAATGAAATACAATTTAAAATTAATTTTATTAATTCAGCTGCACTAACTAAACCTTCAAGTGCTTAATAGTCATGGGTGACTAATGGCTTCCCTAATGGTAGTATAGCTATGGAACACTTCCATCACTGAAAAAATTTCTATTAGACCATGTTGACCTAGTGTTTGAATTGGCTAGTTCTTCTTCTTTTTCTTTTCTATCACCATTATGTATCTCTATTGTATCATATGCAACATTTTATGCATTTTATTCATTAACTTATCAACACACATCGATTCTACTGTATGCCAAGTATCATGCTAAATGTTGAAAAAACAATGAAAAGGAAGGCCTGTCCAAGCACATTGCACATTAGGGTATTATTATCAAGTAGAACAAGGATTAAAGCAAGATAAGTTCTTAAAGAATTCTACCTTATTAAACAAATGAATAGATAAATATGCATCACCATAATTTGTGTCTTTCCATTTTCAATTTAAAATTTAATCTTTAAATTCATAGTTCTACCTTCAAAGTGGAATGGCCAGCCATTAGTGATTTTGAAGTTGTATATTAAATTAGTCTATAAGATATTCCAAATAACAAAATATTATAATATTACTGACCAAAATTTATGCCCTGACTTTTGAAAGTAGGCCCACTGATGGTATTATATCTTTTTCTACAATAGCTGTAAATTATTCAAATAAATATCAACTTGACTGAAGTTCTGAGGTCTATTCAGTAAGTATTGACTTGACTGAAAGATTGCTGCTTTTATATTGGAATTCCACCAAAATACCTTTTTATTTTTTGGTAGAGATGGGGGTCTCACTCTGGCTCAGGCACCAGCTGACCTGACCCCAAGTGATCATCCCACTTCAGCCTTCCAGAGTTCTAGGATTACAGGTGTGAGTCACTGCATCCAGCCTAGAATCCCTAAATTTTAAATACCAATGAGAAATAAAAGTTTGACAAAATAGTCCATTTGGTTTCACTATTCTAAAATCATATTAATCATGTGTCTTAATGATTTTTTTTAAATTCCAGGTTAATGTGAGGATACAAATAGCTAAAACACAATATTTGAATTTGTTAGGTAGAGTTCCTATTGAAGCTATGTCCTATACCCCATATAGGTGTGCCATATATCTCTACAGTGTGCCCATTTAGTGGAAGTAACCCAACCCTCCCCTTACCCTCCATCCTTCTCCCTCTCCCCAACTCAAATTGACATGAGTTTTTCTCCTATGTGGGCATGAATTAGATCATCTATTGGCTTCATGCAAATATTGAGTACATTGGATTTTTACTTTTTCATTCTTGTGATACTTTACTAGTAGAAAAGAATATAGAGTGATTCATTCCAACATGGTCTAGGGTTTGGATATTTGAATGAACTATATTGACAGGGACTTTCTACACTGTAGCTGTCTATGATTGGGCATGGGCCATGGGAATCTCCACAGGAGACCAGAGAGAGGGAGGAGAGAATACCAAGATATCATTTCCTGCCAACATCTCATGTGGGTACTTGGGCCTAGTTGGTAGACAAAAAGGAACAACTCTTTTAAGGTAGTTATCTCCACATGCACCATTTTTTCTAGGTTCCAGTACCTCTCTCTGGTTCCTTAACCCTCCAGGCCTACATGTGTTAATAGGGCTGCTTCCCCTGGAGTATTGCACTATGTCTTATGTTTTCTCTAAATATACCTACATTCTTGTAATATTCTCTTTATTAAATTCTATTCAAATTATGTAGCATAACTATAGTACTCAATTCCTTCCAGGCTTCTGAAAGATTTGATGGAGTTACTTTTCATTTCAGTAATTGCGATTTTCAAATAACTATTATAATCACGTACAGAGACTACCTCTCTTTGTTGAAATTGATAAGGTGAACAAAAGCTACAAGAATTTGTTGAGATATTTTTTGTTGTATGTTGCAGATTAAGGAGGAAGATGTGAAACCTGCTCATGGAGCCTGATTGAAGAAAAGGTTTGGAGAGAGGGAGAGTGACTGATTATAAGGAAAATGAAGACTACAGTGAGGAACTGATCAATTCAATAAACATTTTATTTCATGCTTGTAATGGGCCAGACATGATGCAGGAGTGGCATTTTGAGTATTCTGTGATACACAAGCTAGACATGATCCCACACTTAAGGATCAAAAAAGTGCCTTTGACAGAAGAAGGAATACACAGAAAATCTTGTGTTGTTGCAGGGATGGGGAGTAGTAGACACAGTAAAGTATGAACCAAAGAAAAAGAGATATTAGAATCTTCAATCAACAATGCTATGTTTCTTTTACTTTAAATATTGAAAGTTAAATTTTAAGCAATCTACAGTTTTAACAGATGGAAAGAGATAATGATTTAGGAAGAGTCTTCATTTTCTGTGGGAGAATAAATACCATGCTTATAGGAACAGTCACTGGTTCTAGAGGGAAGTGTTGAGAATTAGACAATCTCCTGGCTGGCCTAGAGATGTTTCACCTCAAGTACCGTACTCTACTGAGATGAGATCAGTTGCTTGCTAATAAGCAGGTGTTGGACCTTGAGCATTTGTGTTGCTTCAGGGTGAGGGTCAAGGCCATGGGGAAAGAGCACTTTTCGATTCTTAAGAATGTAGCCCTTGTATGTGATGACTGGGCACTCCCCACACCTCAATAATAAAGTGTCTCAATAAATAGCTGCTGCGGAGGTTATTCAGGGCTCTCTAGCACCCAGGTGAGCAATACACTGAGTTTGGCTCTCCTCTGATGAGGAGGCTTGCTCTCCAGGACCTCTGGTCCTTCCAAACTTGTACTTTCAATCCGCATACAGGCTGTTTCCTGCATGCGGTGCCGACAACACAGCAGCACCAACAATTTTCCCTATTTGCTAAATATTATTTTGGACTCCAGAATTTTCTAGGTACATTCTGATAGCTGATTTGATTTTCTAATTAATAGACCTCAATTTTTAGGTAGCATACAACTTATTTGTATACTTTATTTAGAAGAAGCTGTTGAAGTAAGATTTATCAAGATAGAATAAATTACAAAAAGCAATAAAATTTCTAAAAAGTGAAACTATTTTAGATAGAAAATATAAATGTATAATTGCTACTTTTTTAGACAATTCAAAATTTATCTGTTTCAAAATACTTGTAATTTAACAGAAAATGGAATTAAAATACACTTCAAGGAGAAAATATATTAATATATTTGTATAGAACATCTCTGTGGCAGTTTTAAAACTATGTTAATACACGTCTGGTAAAGCATTCGAGTACACAGGGCCCCCCTATTTGATTTGGAGTTGAGCAAATTTCCAAACAAAAATGCAGCTCATGACTGCAGTTTAGGTTGACACATGTAGTCTAACTCTGGGAAGATCTTCTCTGCATGTGATACTGGAGCTTGACATTCACTTGGCAGGCTAACTGGGAAGGGAAGGTCATTGGTAGGCGGCAATATCAGAAGCATGGAGCAGAATCCCACCAAGATGGACTAAACCCATGTCTGTTCTTTTGCTTTTGACTTCAGTGTCTGCTGGGTATCAAGCAGAAGCTAGACCCTTAGTCCTGGAGATAAACACAATCACCTAGCCCAGTGGTAAGAGACACTGAAGACAAAATCCAGGGAAGATAGAGCAACCACAGGCCCACTGTTGCCTTCCTTTGCTCTCCAACCAAGGAGATTTGCCTTTTTAGTCTCTACCTGGAAACATACAAGGAAGGAGATTTCAGTAAATGCAGTTCACTGCAGCCAGTGACACATTACAAAGTCCATCAAGTAAGGGAAGTATAGCATATATTTACTTCTAAAAGTTTTAAAGTATTTGTTTTCAAGTGAAATCAATTTGTGTATAAATATTGTGAGACAGAAATCCTACTTTTTCACATATAAATAACCAGTTCTTCCAGCTCCATTTATCAGTTATTTTTTTTCCAAATGAGCTATAATTGCTGTAATATACCAAGTTACCAATGTTTATTGGTATTATTTTGTATTATTCTCATCCTGCCTAAATTAGTCAAAACTTACAATGAATCTGGTATGATGTAAAAAGGAAAACTATATGGAAATGAAAATAAATTAATACAGTAAAAGGTAAGCAAAATTAATATTTAAAAATAAATAAGGAACAAAACATATCAGTGAAAGGAAAATGACAAAGATAGGAGTATATATACCATGATGGCATTTGTACAAAATTTAAAATCATGCAAAATAATATATTATTTAATGATATATATATATACATAATAAAGATTATAAATGAATGAATTTAAATGATATGGAGAAAGTAGAATGTTAAAAGGGTGGGTTTTATAGGGGTCTTCAAGTACATTGGTAATTATTTTCTTTCCCTAGCTGGGTGGGAGATTAAGAGATTACATTATGTTTTCTACTTTTTTTCTGTATATTTGACTATATTAAAATAACATGTCCTTTGTTTCAAAACACCAAATCCAGTGTTTCAGGGAAGTCCCTAACAACATTCTGTACTAAGAGCTGTGGCCTGGGGCAGCCCAGGGAGAGAGCAGGCAGCCCAGTAGGGTAGCATCAGAAGCTGGTCACCTGTAAGTAGTCACAGCAGCACAGGACAGCAGCAGTTTGGTGGTGATGGGGAGCAGGCTAATTGTGGAGGACAGGTGAGACTTCCTCAGCAAATTCTAGAAATTCACGTAATGTATGCATGGAATTTACAGAATGAAGGACATCTCTCTTTAATCTGAACACTAGGACAATTCAAATTATATCTAATTTCTTTATTTATTCTCTGATGCTTAATAGCAGCCTTAGAAAACCATGAAAGTAGAATTTTAAGTTTTGTTCATTATTAGATGGCAAGAAATGCTGATCACTGATGGATTAATGGATGGGTCAGGAAATATTTCTTTGGTAGTTGAATTTTCTAGGTTATTATCATTGTCTATTATAATGAATGATACCCCAAATTTTCACTTATTGGGAAATAGTCTGCCACAGTGAAGATAGGAAAAATAAATGTAATGAGACATTGACATTCAAAGGGAATGAACTTATCATCTAGTCTGCATGCAAAATAGCAGTGATTTATTATAGAAAATGTAATATAGTGTTTATAAAAAGAATTTATGGGCAGTTTTTTATCCAGTAGAAGGATAAAGGAATTTAAGATTCTCTCATTTGAACATCAAAAGATTTACCCCTAAGGTTTGCAGGACAGAATGCAGGCAATGCCCTCATCCTTTTTATCTTCAAATATCACAGTTGCTTTCAGAACCCTTTTGAAGGGTTGCCAGTTTTGCTAAGGTGCAATAGCCCCTCATCCAGAAGCAAAGGTTTGCATCAAGGATAAAATGACTTTTCAACTTTTCATAAGAAGCACAACTTTTCTACTCCAACTCACTTATGAAAGATAAAATAAACCTATTATACTTAATAAGACATACTGGGGACCATTTGAGAAAGTTTGATTCTTTAGGGGGAAAATCAAGGTATGTGTATAGTTCCTTTTTTTAATCTTAAGACAAATAAGAGAATTTATTACAATTAATTTCCTGTCACATTTACCTGGCTGACTTAGAAAGTAAAGTGAAATTTCCCAACTTTTTCTCAAGAGCCCCTCATTCTATGGGACTCTCTCTCTTTATCTCACTCTCTCTCTCTCTCTCTCTCTCTCTCTGTCACACACACACACAAATTCTTGAGGATAAAAGCTTTACATATATATAACTCAGTTTCTCTTTGTAGTAGAAATAGATTGATATCATTTTATTAAGTACTATTATAGAGAAGATGGAACTGTTCATAGCTCTTTTTGCATTTTGTTTAATGGTATCTACATAGTCTGTAAATTTGGACACTATGAGCAGGCTCCCTAAAGGGGCTTGTGTTATCCCAAGTTGGCAGTGAAAATACAAGTAACTTCTTAATCCATACCCAGAAGTTAGGATATCAAATGAGCTTGTCATACACTATCTAAAAATCTAATTAAGTCGACTAAAAGAGTAACTTACTTAATGAAAATATCTTTTAACATTAGTGTCAAATGTATGAACTATGTAAAATTGGCACTTCATCTATTAGTTTTTGTTTAAAATAAAGCAACATGTACTACAAGAGGGACTCTACCTACCAAATTCAAATGTTGTGACTTGCTTGTTGTACCCTCCCATTAATCTGAAATAAAAAAAAAAATGAAGCAACATGTAAATTAAAAGAAAGCTCTCCCTCTACCTCAAGTTATTCTAACAATATGAAAATATACTTGATTATCCACAAAACAAATATTAATCACTATAGGCATGTTTATGAGATCATGAATTATGTACCATCTCTTTACTTCTCTTACTCACCTGACCACAGCATCCATTTCTAGAGTATTCTAGAATTTCTAGAGTTTCTAAAAAACTCTAACACTGTACTCATTTCACTTTTCAAAGGAGGAATAGAGCTCTTAAAATATTGCTACACATGTTTAAAAATATCCTCTGAGATAAATGGACATCTAGCACTCAGAAACCATCAAAGACTAGAAAACGATCCTTTCTGAAGAGGAAAAATCATGAGAAACTAGGAAATGTTTTGACACTCTTATGTCCATGTTCCCACATGAGGAAGTAAACTTGAGGGTAGAATTTTATCTTACATTTATCTTTTACATCTAATTTCTTATTTTCTTTATTAATCAAGGGTTATAAGATTAACATTGCAGTGATAGAAGTGAATGACCAAAGGGAAATAATGGTATTAGGGAAAGAGCACACATTTAGAAGCAGACAGACCTGTTTATTTAACAGCCTCTCACTTACTGGGGGGTAACTATACTGAACCTCAGTTTTCTCATTTGTAAAATGGAAATTAAAAATAGGCATCTCGGGTATTTCATAGATAGATATGGTTATTGTATTTGGTATTAGGTTGCAATCAAAAGAAGTGGCACAGTGAAAGGCAAGTTGGAGACTGGGGACTGTGCTTTGCTATAAAGTTTGAATTATATTCTTTAGGTAAAGCAGGTGGCTGAAGCATTTGAAAAGACACTGGAATCAAAATTTACTTTGAAATCCATAGCAGGTTGGTAGGTTAGCAAAGTAAATCAATATACTTCCAAAGCACCACACCATGCATCATAAAAACAAGCATATGCATATATGTTAAGATTATCCAATATTGTTTTAAAAAATTGTCACTTCTCCACTTCATGATGGGAATAGTGATTTTCAAACTTATTTTTCCCACAGAACCCTCTGTTTATGTAAAGTCTTAGCCAGAAGCATAAACAAATAAAACAGATAAAGCAGAGTGATTCTGTTGAAGATGAGAATAAATCAGAGGACTTTTCAGCTGCAAAGAACTAGGCATTCTCTTCATATTATGAATTTCCATAGTATTCATTGTCTATATCTCTCATCCCATGTCAAATTACACACTCTCTTGAATTTTATTTTTATTTATCTCTATGGTATTATTTCCACTAAATAGAGCACTCTCTGTGACAGGGGCCACAGCTTTGAAAGCTTTACATTTCCCTCAACACATCTAACAATGTCTTTCATATAGTAGCTATTTCCTGTGATGTGCATGTTTCCAAATTAATTGAATGTTATGAGAAAAGTATAGGTTTATAAGTAAACATTCAATTCTTTTTTTTAATTGAATCATAGCTGTGTACATTAGTTCAATCATGGGGTACAGTGTGCTGGCTTCACATGCAATCTGAGATATTTTTATCAACCTGATTGACATAACATTCATGAGATTTTCTCGTTTACTATGTGAAAACATTTCACTTGAATGATAAAGAATTTATCTCATGAGGGGGGGAGGAGCCAAGATGGCGGTCTGTAGCCAGCTTTCTGCAGATGCTCCTGTCCAGAAGGAGAGTTAAAGGACAGAAATTTGGCGAGAAAGCCAACAGTTTGGAGCTGAGCCAAGAGACAAGGTCGAGGAACGCACATCAACCCTATTGGAGCGACCTGCGACCCCAAGGATACTAATAAAAGGTACAGAGCCCATCATGAAGCAGACGGGAGTCCCCTCCCCCAAGAGAACAGCTCGCAGTATACGCCATACCTCCATACAAACAAGCGAGCAGAGTTCAGAGGTCCTCCCACTCTACCCTACGGGAAAGACCCTCTAAA
>CAUYON010198545.1:0-23473 GCA_963573935.1 Arctocebus calabarensis
CTGTAGTCCCAGCTACTCGGGAGGCTGAGGCAAGAGAATCGCTTAAGCCCAAGAGCTGGAGGTTGCTGTGAGCAGTGTGACGCCACGGCACTCTACCCAGGGCGATAAAGTGAGACTCTTGTCTCTACAAAAAAAAAAAAAAAAAAAGAATGTTGTTTTAGGGAGGAAGGAGGGTGATTGGCAAGGTGTCACCTAATCTACACCATGTGAGGGTGTTCAGCACACCTCCTGGGTGACAGACTCAACTACAACTGGAACTTCATCTTATAACTGAAAACAATATAACCTAAACATTTGTACCCTCATATTAATTTAAAATAATAAAAAGAACATTATTTCATGCTGAATATGGAGAGTATTCAAAAGTACAAAACAGAATCTCAAGGAGCCCAAAGTCTGCTAAAAAAAAAATTTCAGAAGATATATTTTATTTCGGAAAATTCCTATCTACATAATTACATTTAAACACGTCTGGAACTTTCTGTAGTATGCTTGGCATACCTCTCATAAGGAGCAAACTATAGTGAAAAACAGCACCACTTGCCAGTGGGAAACTGCGTAAGGAATAACTGTGGATGATCTCAAGTAAAGCATCTGAATTCCCTAGGACAGTTTCATCTCTGAAAAATGAGGTTTTGGGGGAGATAATCGCTAAAGACATCCAAATTCTATAGCCAAGCTCTTGAGTTCTCCGCCAACCTCAAGTTAAAGCTTTCATTAATCTTGATTCTAGGAGTGATGCCTCCTGCGCACTGGGGACACGTTCTATTTCGTTTCTACGAACATTACAATGTTGGCGCACAGTGGAAATCTAATCATCTTTTTAAAATTTAATTGAGAAAATTAATTTTAGGGTATCTCCCAAGTAAGGGGAAGACAATTACCAGGTACAAACAGATGAAGAAAGGATGCAAAAAAGCGTAATGCTCCGCTAACAGACTGTCATATCCATTCAGGATTCCACTGCCTGGCCGAACCCAAAGTGACTACACTAAAGAACCTGCTAATTCACGAGCTTCTGAACTCCTGCCAGTTGCCAGCTTCCGATGCTCTGGTCCAGACAAACGCCCTACGCGGGCATCCGGAGTAACAACCGCCAAACGGCATCCTGGACCCGGGCTGCCTCTATTGCATGACAATTGGTGTTTAAAATGAGCCACTGGCCAGACCCCGGGGATACCTTCCCGGCGGGGGGGTGGATAATCTAGCACTCGGGGCCGCTCCGCAGGGGTCCTGCGCGACTGCTCCGGGCGGGGCCCCAGCCCGGGCGACACGGAGGACGTGGGCCAGGGACAGGCTCCGGACCCAAACTCCGCTCCCCGCAAGGAGGGGCCCGGGAGTGGGAAGCCCGGCGGGGTGGGGGCGGGCGGCGAGGAGGGGCGACGGGACCGAGGTCCCGCTGCGGGCGCCCGTCCCAGGCCAGGACGGGAGCAGCGGGTCAGCCGCCGAGCTCCGCTGGGCTCGCCCGGGAGGCGCCGGACCCCGGAGGGGCGGGGGCGGGGCAGGGGGCGCGCTCGGAGCCCGCCGCGGCGACGCGCGCCTACCTCTTGTCAGAAAGGCCGGGCCCGGGACGCGGGGCAGCGGAGGGCGCTCATGCCGGCGACTTCGAGGTCCCGTCGCCGTTCCACTGCTAGACGGCCCACAGCTCGACCGCCGGTTCCGGGGAGGGGGACGGGGGGGGCGGGAGCGGGGAGGGGCGCGGCGAGGGCACCAGTGGTTGTTACGGGTGACGGGGAGGGCGGGGCCGAGAGCCGGAAGGGGCGCGCATGCGCAAATGTGGCCGAGTGGGGCGAAGGCGGGAGCGGGCGACCGTTGCTAGGGAGGGGGAGGGAGTAACAACCGGGGCTGGGCCCGAGCTGCGCAGGTGCAAGCTCCCTGCCTGCAGACGTGGGAGGAGCTTGGGGAAAGCGACAGCGCCACAGGGTTTGCCGGTGGCCTCGCGGCTCCACCCAGTTCCTTGCATCACGGGGCGGGGCTCCGCGGGGCTCACGCGGAGGTGGAATGGGGGCTTGCGAGTGCTGGCTGCGCTTCCGCAAACCTGGACCCGGGTAGTTAGCGAACAGCCGTGGCCTCCCGCTCTGAGGCCCGCCTCTGGTTAGCCCTGGAGGCTCTCAGCTGAGCTTCCTCATTTTTTGTTGACTGCTCTGGAGCAGTCCTGACCACATTCTTGCTGAGAATGGAGATGAGGCAAGCGCCGGGTCGGGTGCAGCCCGGCAGCATCCGTGTCTACACTGCTGAGGGCCCTTCGGCGGCCCACGGGCCCTGGACGGGGCTGCTGAACAGTCTCGCATTGAAGCGAGACAACTACAGTTCAGCTCCACTTTAAATCTGAAGTGGGGCGTACTCGGAGACATTCAGGGGTCCTTAATAGGAGCCAGTGACCTGAAAGGGGACACTCGCATGTCCACCCACGTGGCAAAGCTGACTTTATAATACATACCGTTTCACCGTCAGTGTCTGTGTTGTTATGGACTAATGCGTATTAGTCACTCTGGGTGGCTGCCCATTTCATGCTGCCATGTCACAGAACATTTTTGGAACTGTTGTGGAATTTTCCTCCAGAGCCAGTTTACCAGCCACAAAGGAAAATCATTCATCATTTGATCACACCTTGTGTTTCAACTCAAGCCATCATTTTCAAGCTTGATCACCTACATTACTGACTGAACTCAGTCTCACTGGCTTTTTGCTTCGTTGTAGAAATCACATTCACTTTGAAAAAGGCATAATAAATGTCCCAACAGGAGTAAACAGCAGCACCTATTGAAATGGTCTTGCTCAAAATTGGCCTGTTTTGATAAGCTGCTAGAACCACCCATTGACAGGAAATAGAGGCCAGAGGAACATGTTAAGTGACACCATGAGAGACTTAGCAAAGACAGACTGTGAGAAACACTATAAAACTTTTTTTCTGTTTTTCATTTTCCAATTTTGTGTTTTTTCTTTTTCATTTTGTCTTTTTAAACATACTTTTTTTTTTTTTTAAGACAGAGTCTCACTATGTAGACTCTCATAGAGGGTGTCACCCTCTAGAGTGCCTTGGCATCAGAGCTCACAGCAACCTCCAACTCTTAGGCTTAAGCGATTTTCCTGCCTCTGCCTCCCAAGTAGCTGGGACTACAGGCACCCGCCACAACGCCCGGCTATTTTTTGTTGTAGTTGTCACTGTTGTTTGGCAGGCCCTGGATGGGTTCGAACCCACCAGCCCCTGTTACTGAGCTATAGGCACACAGCCTCAAACATATTCTTTATCAAACAAATTCTAAAGGAAAAAAGAGAGGAAGGGCCAATCTATAGACAATCTACAGATTAAAAGAGATTGACAAATTTATTGACCCATAAACGTATGATTTGTGTGAACTCTTTCTATTTGTGCTTTAGTTAAAAATTTTGTTGAGCTGAACACAGTGGCTCATGCCTGTAATCCTAGCACTCTAGGAAGGTAGGATGGGAGGCTCCCTTGAGCTTAGGAGTTGGAGACAAGCCTGAGCAACAGCAAGATCCCATTTCTACTAAAAAAAAAAAAAGCCAAAGAAAGAATACTTATCCCAGCATCACGGCGGGTGCCTATAGTTCAGGCTACTGGGTAGGCTAAGGCAAGAGGATTGCTTGAGCCCAGGAGTTTGAGGTTGCTGTAAGCTATGACACCAAGACACTGTCCAGGGTGATGCAATGACACTCTTATCTCAAAAAAAAAAAGAAAATATGTATTCCAGAACACCTTGCTTCATGAGCATTTTTATCAGTAAGCTGCTCACCTGCCCATGGTGAAGGGAAACCTTGATGGATGCTGTGTAAGGGCCACACTTATCGGTTCTCTGAGATGAGGCGGGGGATGCCACTTCCTGATGTCCATCACAAGCACTGTGGTTTCTTTGGTTGCTCAACTAAGCCCCCTTCACGAACCTGAGTCTGAAACTCAGGATGCAATTTGAGCAGCTGATTTGACAGGAAGCATCAGACTGCATCTTCCCCAGCAGAGCTAACTCGAGGTGGAGACACCTCCTGGTTCCTCAGCCATGTCTTCTCCATCACTCTGAGTGCCGCGTTAGGCGTCATCTCAGGAAAAGCAGAGAAGGTGCTGACACAAGCCACTTGGGGCGTAGACTAGGGGAGGGAGCATAGAAGATACTGAGAGGCAGTGATGATCTTAACAAAAATTTCAGATTCCAGCTCAGCACCCATAGCACAATGGTTACGGCACCAGCCACATCCACTGAAGGTGGAGGGTTCAAACCCGGCCTAGGCCAGTTAAAACAACAGCGAAACAACTGCAACAAAAAAAATACCTGGGTGTTATGGTGGGCACCTGTAGTCCCAGCTACCTCGGAGGCTGAGGCAAGAGAATCACTTAAACCCAAGAGTTGGAGGTTGCTGTGAGCTGTGATTTCACAGCACTCTACCGAGGGTGACAGCTTAAAACTCTGTCTCAAAAAAAAAATTTCAGCCTCCAGAGCCCAACCTCTTCACCACAGCAAAAGAAGCAAAAGGTAAGCCTGAACAATCCCTTTGAACAGTGTTGGGTCAAGGTCAATTAATTATCAAGACTGTGTCGAGAAGCCCAATGGCACTTGCTGCTTCTTCTATGGTGGCCTTACGTGCCCTTGTGTTTGTGCTTCCACTTCAGTCAGTTACAGGGACTCACCACTTCTATAAGAGACCATTTTCACACTGGATGCTAGAAGAGTAAAAGATGGCTTTCCAAGGCATCACAGAGTCTCTTGACGGGCCATCTGGCAAAGTTTCCAACCTGGAAAAGTACGAAAAATGTAGGTTATCCTTCAGGCACAATTTCCTAATTGAGCCCTGGCAGTGACCCAGTGGCCTTGAGCTAACTCATTGCATCATTCCCAACCTAGAAAAACCTCAGGCCAAGAAGCCAGATCTGCAGAAGTTATCATCCAGCCTTACTTTTTTTTTTTTTTAAGAGATAGAGTCTCACTTTGTCACCCTCGGTAGAGTGCTGTGGCGTCACATCTCACAGCAACCTCCAGCTCTTGGGCTTAGGCAATTCTCTTGCCTCAGGCTCCTGAGTAGCTGGGAGTACAGGTGCCCACCACAATGCCCGGCTATTTTTTTTTTTCATTGCAGTTTGGCCGTGGCCGGGTTCAAACCCGCCACCCTCGGTATATGGGGCCAGCGCCTTACTCACTGAGCCACAGGCACTGCCCCAGCCTTACGTTTTTCTATCAACAAAATAATTCTTTTCAGTGTGGAGAGACAAAGCTCCCCGTGACTTAGTTGGCTTCCCTGCCCAAGTCTTCCTCCCCTCAGGGAGTCCTCCCACTGCTGGCAGAATTCTCTCTCAGAGACCAAAGTACAATCCCGCTCCCTTGCAAAATCTCTGTGGACTACAGAATTAAGCTTAAGCTTCAAAGGCTGCCTTTCAAGATCTTCTCTATAGTCCCCAATAAGATATCTTATTCCTTTGTCCAGAAAGATTTTATTTTCATCTCTACTTAATTCATTGCTTTGCTGATTCAACAAACACGTATTCAGCACCTAATTTACTGAGACACTGTAAGAAGCACAGACACACACGACAGGCACTACAGGAAAGCAGATTTGCCTGCAGGGTGCAGCCTCCTTCTCCAGGGCAGACACTCCAACAGCTAAAAGCCCGAGTTCTCTAGCACCATTGCTGTTCCTTCCTGATGTCCCATCTGATGCCTCTTTCCTCGGCCCCATGGACTCTGCACTTCCATTATAAGGCCTACTGCCTTAATTTAGATTGGCTCATTTAATACAAACATATATGTTGCTTGTGTACTGGGACCACTGCCATGCATTTTCCTCTGTTTTTCATAGCACCTGGCATTTTCCAGAGCCCTACGTAATAAGGGTTGGGTTGAATTAAATAAGCCTTTGATTAAGCCTTTATTCTGAGTGCATTAAACTTGCCTCCCTGTCACGTGGACTGTGCCGAAGCATCGTTGGGGGGTGATGCTTTCACCTGCTGCCCCCTTTAGATGGCTCTTTTATACTCTGTGTCACCAAGCAAGGACATGGACTCTAGGGAAGGGGCTTGGCTTAGGTGGAGAGTTGCGCAGTGCGAAGCGCAGCATGCATCTGATGAGATTTAGGACGACAAAGGATGACCTGAAGGCCTTTTGCTTCCAGCTCAGAGAAATAAAAAATAGCTAACCCAAGCATATTTCTTTGTGGCTTGTTTGTTTCACAAAATATAATCTTCACTTCACTTACTCTGGTCCAGCTGTGTGACACATTTTTTGTTAATGTTGTTGAGATGGAGTCTCGCTCTGTTGTCCAGGCTAGAATGCCAAGGCATCAACCTACTTCACTGTAAACTCAAACTCTGGGGCTCAAGAGATCCCCTTGCCTCACTCTCCCTGAGTAGCTGAGACAATAGGCTCCAGAAACAATACCTGGCTTGTTTTTCTATTTTTTAGTAGAGATGAGTTCTCTCTCGTGCTCAGGCTGGCCTTGCACTCCTGAGCTCAAGCACTTCCCAGAGTGCTAGGGTCACAGGCGTGAGCCACCGTGCTGGCCTTTGGTACGTCCCTTCATATGCCAAGTCAGGACTTAGGTTGGCAAGTCCAACACGGAGTCCCTGGAAGGTGCGGCTGCTGGTCACACAGCTGGAGGTGAGGTTGGACTCCTGCTTTTAATGGGCCTCTGGGAGGGAATGGGGTGTCAGCAAGGGACAGACCAAGACCATGTAACAAGGGGGGACTGGATAAGGAACAGACAGCACAGCATCCTCGGTCCATTTATTTGGAGCAATCTTCCCGAGGCTAACTATGCACAAGAAAACCCTCCTCCACCTTCAGCTGTGCGGCGGAGACGGGACCGCACAGGGAAGACACCAAAGGGCCACCGGAGGCCAGAGCTCTCCCACTTTCTCTTTGATGTGGCTGAAAGAGGACCACTCAGACCCCCAAATCTCCCATTTCACCTTGAGAGGGTTTCAGTCCAATATCTTCTGAGGGATCTGTCCCACAGCCAGGCGTTCTCCAGCTCCCCACCCCAGGTTCTGTGCACAGTGTGACCTCCAGCTGAGAATCACACATCTGCTCATTGCACACCTTGCTGAGGACCCCCTCACATCCCTCCCCGTGTGCCCGATCGAGACATCCCAGAGCAGTATTTAGGGTTTTCACCTCCAAAGGAAAGGGAAACAAATTTTTTTTCAATCACCTGTGGATGGAATTCGGTGTCAGGAAATGTATCTTGCTGGGTTGCTAAGCTCGATAAGAAAATGTTTACGAAAAGACTCTGTAAATGGTTAGGCTCTATGTAATCCCACAGCTCTGCCTCCAGAATGTTCTGTACACACAGATTATTATTATCACCTCCCTACCCCTCTTGTTGGTTAACAGATTCAGTCTCTATTTTTAGATAAATCCTTCCCTTTCTTAAATTTTCCTCAACAGAAAAAATAGTATGAAAATTGTTCAAAAGCCCAATTTGAAAATGCGATCAAATGACCAATCCTCATTTGTACAGCTCTTAGCACTGACAGGCTAAAAACATACAGGTGTCTTTCTTGGTAAACCACCTTCTATAATTATGAGCTAAATGGACTCTAAGGGGTGTGGGGGGGTGCATGGACAGTTATCTTGCTTAGCTGGGCATAACAGTCTCTGATACCCCTCCAGGCTCAGAAAGCTCCCACTTCTAAAATGCTAAAGCTGGATTTAAGAGGACCTGCACCTACCAGCCCTGCCTTGCCTACGGCCTCTGGCCAAGTGCTGTGCTCCTGCCAACCATGACATCAGAGGCCTGGAGGACATCGGTGGGGGTTTCTACTGCACCCCAGAAATGTACAACCACACTGACGCAAAACCAAGAACCTTTGTAACCTTTCTCCACACCGCGGGGGACACGAGGTACTTTTTCTCACACCAGGCTCAGGAAGTGCCCGAGGCTGGTGTTCCACTCTAACAAATTACCACAAACTAGGTGGCTTAAACCATTCTCTCACGGTTCTGGAGGCCAGAAGTTGTGGAGGTGAAACCAAGGTGTTGGCAGGACAGATGTTTGGGTGATTAAAAGCAATAAGTTCAAACCCACCTCCAGCTGTGTGATGGCAGCTGCACAGCCTGGGGCCCTGTTGCCGGACTGGCCAGCCTATGTCCTGACCTGGCATGTGAAACGAAGCCCCACAGCTGCATCTAAGTAGGTAAAATGAAGTTGGGAGGGTCTTTCTGACCCTGGAAAGTGGACCCCCAAACTGGGTTCTGGCCTGAAGGGTTCTTAGCTTCGTGAAGGAAAGATTTTTAAGCCTCGTGTTGGAACTAAAAGAGACATTTATTGGACCAACAGTGAGCAGGCTGCCCTTACATAGCAGATCAGCAGAGACCAGCCCCATACCCTGTCGGCAAACTCTGTGTATGGCTAACTCTTGATTACATGCCACGAAAGGGGTGGATTGTTCCTGGACTTTCCGGGCAAAGTGTGGAGATTTCCCGGGGTAGAAATGCCATAGAATCCAGGTACCTTGGTCAGTGGTGTTGGAGCTGCTGTGGGCTGGTGGGAGTCTCCGTTAGTGGTTAATGCGTGACAAGCAGTGGGTGCAGTCCCAAGGGCAGGCGGAGGTCGTTCTGCTGGCCATCCTGGCTCTCACTGGTCTTAACCAGTGTCTTCACTGCATCCTCCTGTCCTGTCCTTGTGAGAGGCCCCGTTTCAGGTCTTGCAGCTTTGCACTGAATGGAACCTGCTGGGGTCCTTTCTCAGGAGCTTCCTGGGCTCCTCCGGCTGCTCACAGCTCCAGGCCCTTGGCTCACAGCCACATCCCTATAGGCTCTTCTTACTCCTTCTCTGGTGTCTCCACGAGTCAGATCTCTCTCTCTTTCCTAAGGCCACCTGTGGACCCTAAATCCACTGTGATCTCATCTTGAGCTCCCTAACACGATTCTCCAAATAAAGGCACAGTCCCAGGTACCAGGGCTTAGGACTTGGACACCTCTGTTTCAGGGAGCCACAATCCACCCTCTACAGCTGTTTAGAAAACAAATCCTCACTAAGGGGAGGGGATGCCCCCTGTTCACTCTCCTGCAACAGGCATCAACCTTGTCAAGCAGGGAGCCGTGAAGAGGGGGTCCTGCACCCCACAGGTGGGCCTCTGGGACCCCACGGGTGGTCACTCTTGCCTGACTCACCACCTCTATTGCCCGTGAATCAAAGGAGGCCAAGGGAAGGGCAGAGCCGGCCTGCTCGTCACTCTGTGGACCCCAGGCTCTGAAGGGAACAGGGACGGCCCCTTTGCTAAGGGTGGCTTTGGCACCTGCAGGAGGGTACTCACATAGCACCCTCAGGCACACAGGGTTTTTGCTGGGGACCAACGTCTTAAATGTACAGGGGAGCATTCTGGGAACCCCGAGGATGCTGACACCCAAGCTTATTTCACACCCAGGGTGATAGAGGCGTAGGGCGGTCTGATTGTTTAATCCCTACATTTTAGTGCTGTGGAGCCAGCTGATGGCTCCTCCCTTTCTATATGACATCCAAGTACAGCACCCTGGACCCTGTCTACCGCAGGTTAGTACAGTTCCCTAAGAATAACAGCGGCTCCCTCTCCTGCACATCAATTGCATCAGGCCCTATGTTGAGCAAATCACTTGTGTCATCACTGATCCTCGTAACAGCCCATTTTGAAGGTGGGGACACGAGGTCCACAGGGAACATGTAAATCTCAGTGCAGAGAATCTGACCCGACTCTTACTCCAGCGCTGGCAGGGTGCTCCTGCTGCACTAGCTTCCTTCTGCCAAACTCAGTTTTTCCTTTTTGTTTTTTCTTCCAGTTCTCCAGTTTCAAGATTCGTAGGCCCAGGTGTCATGGTGAGAAGCCCATCCCCCCTAAGCACACAAGAGGTAACTGGGGCACCCAGCTCAAGAAGGGCCCCCCAAGTGAACACCTGGCAGACGTAGGCGTCCGTGTGTCCCCGGACACTCCGGAGAACAGGCAAACCGAGAAAACATTTGACCCTAAAGTATTTCCATATGGGCCCTGGCATTTGAATTGGTTTGAGTCATAAATTCTTTAAATAGCAAGTGGCAGTAACCTGTATGACTCTTTAATGTCCCATTTATTCCCCCATCCGTTTATTGTTCTGAGATTTATAACGTAGTTCCTGAGTGCCTAGCCCATGAGGAATTTAAAACAAACACCCTGCAATTTTGGAATCTAAGGATTAGTTCACATTTTAGAACGCTGGATGAAATTAAAGGTATCTTTAACTTGGTAGAAATAATAGAAAGAAAAATAATAGATTTTTTTCTTTAAATCTGCTTATTCTTACATCCTATGTTAGGTCAAATTTGGGTCCCAATAAAGAGTAATCGATAGGAGACATCAAATTCACCATCTTGATTTCTATACCCCTTGCTTTGAACAGTTAAGCTAATGTATAACATGCCGAAAGTAATAAATAGTTTCTCCTGCGCTGGTTCCAACTTGCTACAAGGATTGCTCAGAAAATTTATGAACTCAGGAAACCCGAGCTGCCTCCAGGGTCTTCTTCCCCTCCAGCCTCAGGTTTGCAATGCCGGAATGTGAGTTACCTTCATGATCATTCCATTCATCCTGACCTTAGATTTTCTGAAGTCTGCAGCAAGTAATGTCTGATAAAAGTTTAGCACTTCACACCTAAGAACAAAACTTAACTTTGAACCATTAGAACCTAAGAAAGGGACATTAGTTCAAGTGGCCTCTCTTGTGTGACCCAGAGATACACACCCAAGGAAATCTGGGCCCCGTGACTGCCAGGTGGAACCCTGAGGTTCCCAGAGACAGAACAAGATCCTGAAGCAGTTACAAGACAGGGCTTTTGCCCATGTTGATTGTTATGATTATTTGCCCATGTTGATTATTATGATTATTTTCCATAATTTCCACAACCTTCTCCAAGGAGAAAGTTCCATAAATAGAGGAAGCCATCAACACCGCTCCCACCAAGTACTCAGGGCACTTCTAACCACAATAGGGATAATATTTTTAATGTTTTGAAATCAATGAAATGTTTTAAACTATAGCATAATGCATTCCATAGCAGACACACAGCCAGTCCACATGCTATTTCCCCACACCTTCCTTCCCAAGGCCCTAACTTTGTCCTAGTGTCCTTCACAGCCTCCCCAGCCCTACCCCAGATCCAGCAGGTGGACCCCAAGCTAAAGCATCCCTTCTGCTAGGCACTCATTTAGAAGGGGGCCTGTGACCCAGTTCAGGGGTTTCTGGGAGGGTTTCCACACTCTTAAAGGAGACACGCATACACACAAAGAAATCCCCTGTTTCTGCATCTGGGTGCTGTTGTGCCCACACTGACCCCTCAACTGCTACAGCAGTGGTGTGGCCAGGAGGGAAGCAGTGCCTTTGATGGAGAGGGTGCTTAGATGGCAGAGAGGAATGATGGGAAGGCAGAAAGGAGGATGCAGCTCTGGCCACACCAGGCAGCCTCCTCCTACTGACTTCCAGGTCTGTGCACCTGTCACCTGCCTCGTGGCTCAGCCCAGTACGAGTCACAGCCTTCTGTTCCTTATAGCTAAAAGCAATGTGGATGCACGCTCGTTTTAGAAACACGTTTAATGCAGAAACGCATTAAGAAGAAAACTGATAATCTCACTGTCCAATAATAAACCCAATTTGTGTTTTCTTGCTTCCCCATCCCTCTTAAACAACTGATTGGTGGCATCAATTGCAATAACAGGATTATAGAAACAATATACCTACTTGGTATAAAAAAAATTCACATAGCACTACTATTGCATGCTGAGAGTAAACAGCTCCTGCAACCCCATCCCTTGAGTGGTGGACTCTGTTTACAGTTTGTCATCGAATCCTGGAATGTTCTCCCTCATATATCAGAGTTTTCTAATGCTTTAAGCCCATACTGTGTTACTCACAGTAGCTGAACATCGGGGCCCTGAGAGCAGAAGCTACGAGGAGTAGAAAGAATGGGGACAGGAGTTCCCGCTCTCTCGTGCAGGCAGAAGGTGGCCCAGGCAGCGTAACACAGTGGGGACAGCTGGGCTTCAATTCACTGTTAAAGGCTATGTGGCCTTAGGCAGCCCCCTTAATCATTCTGAACCTGCTTCTTCGTCTGTAAAATGGGAATAATGGCTGAGTTATAAGGGTTAGAGGTGGTACTCATGGTGTGACCTCCATAAATGGTGGCCATTATTCGAAATATTTTCCAGCTCACCATATCTCCTTCTGGACTCTTCTGAACTTCCTGACTTCTCCTTTCCCTGCGGTCTTTGGTCACCTATATTAGCCAGGAGCTTCATAGCAGCAGACAACAGGATCTACTCCAACTAATTCAAACCAAAAGGACTTTATGAAGGAATACAGGGGTTCATGTAACTGTCAGGAGGGCCAGGGACACAGGCACCAGGCAGGCTTCCAGGGACAGCCCACTCCCGGAATCATGCTGAAGAACTGGCTCCCACGGGATCTGCCACTCTCCAGGATGAGGCAGCTGCCAAGCCAGGATGTGGCTGTCTTGCTCCTGTCTGCAGAACCCAGCTCCCCTGACACGATCCCTGCCAACCAAACCAGGCCCCCTTCCCTGCCTTTCTCCACCTAAGTCAGTTCTGAATCAAGGTCTCCTGCAGAGACATGCAATCAGTCAAATCTAAATCACACATCAACCTGAACTCCAGCAGGTTTTATATCCTCATGTTGGAAAGGTGATGCTTATGATCAGAAAGTGAGGAGAAGGTCCCCAAACTCCAGGACAGCCACAGATAACTGTGCATTCTCGCCTTGGCAGCAGGACAAGCAGATATGCAATTAAGTTTTAACATTTCCATCCTCATCCCTCAGAGGTGGCATGTGACACGTTCTAGGTAATTCCCTAGCTGAGCTCAGACGTGAGTCACAAGTCAAGACGATTAAAATATCCTATGCCCAGCCAGGTGTGGTGGCTCATACCTATAATCCCAGCACTATGGGAGGTGGAGTTGGGTGGATTCCTTGAGCTCAAGCGTTTGAGACCAGTCTGAGCAAGAGCTAAATCCTGTTTCTACTAGAAATAGAAAAGCTAGCCAGGCATTGTGGTGGGCACCTATAGTCCCAGCTACTCAGGAGGTTGAGGCAAGAGGATCACTTGAGTCCAAGAGTTTGAGGTTGCTGTGAGCTGTGATGCCACCGCACTCTACTGAGGGTGACATAATGAGACTCTGTCTCAAAAAAAAGAGAGTTTGAGGGTGCTCTGAGCTATGATGTCATGGAATTCTACCTAGGGTGACAGAGTGAGATTGTCTCAAAAACCAAAACAAAACAAAAATAACGAACAAACATGCCTAGAAGTACATATCCAACAGGCCCTTCATGTCTGACATTTTTGAGAGGATGCTTGTCAGCTCTAATCTCCAACTGATGATCTCTCAGGCGACACAACAAAGGACCTGAAATTGTTCTTGGTGCAATAAAGGAAAATATTTTTAGTAAGGGCAAATCCACACCAGGGGTCAGTCCAGCCTGGAAAAAGTCCCCCAGGTCAGCTCCCTAAAGTTGTTCCTGATGTTCCAAGCTGCTGCTTTTTCTCTGGTCTTGGAGCAGAGTATGTCCATAAAAGGTTTAATTTTTCTAGCCATCACAGCTTTTGCAAGGGTGGGTGGAGTCAGCAGGTGCGAGCACCTCTTCTTATGGGTGAGGACACTATCTGTAATGGTGGATGATATTTTGCATTCACGCCACATAAATTTCACTAAACACATCTCTCCTATCCTTGACAGCAGCTCGGTCTGCTCTCTCACAAGATGCCACTAGCCCCTTCCGTTTTCCTCCAGCTAACTTTCTTGTGTAATTTGATGCTGATGAGGACTGGTGCGACTTGGGGACCCTCCTTCCGACTCCTGACAGGTATTCTTGCCTGGAATTCCTCCATCACCCTTGAGGATGGGTGGCCTAGCAATCTTTCCAACTGTATTTTCCTTCCTCCTTCGCTGCGTGCAGAGGTTCATTCTGCTGGATGTTAAGAAGGCTTGTGGGACCTGCTTAGGAGTGTGCAAAAGCTGGGCTACCTTTGTCTTGTTGCAGATGGTGGGATGCTTACAGGGAGGTACTAGCTCTTTCTCGGTCTTTTTTAGCCCCCCTGGGATTACCTTGCCAGTCAAAGCCTGCGCCCCCTGTGCAGTCAGATGGAAAGGTGGTATGGGAGTGGTGCTGGCGGCTGCTAATTATAGACAGCAGCTTCCCGGCGCCCCGCCTGCCTGCGTGCCTGCCTGCCACCAACATGAACATGATTATGGGAAGGAGGCTTTGGAGACTCGAGATTATAACCTTGACTTGGGAAAACATGACCTTCCCTGGCTGGGGCCAAGGCTCTGCCTCTGTTAAATGACATTCCTGGACTGGCAGCCGGAAAGTCTCTGCACTTTGTTACCTGTGGATTTGGCGGCACCTGGGTTAGAATTACATAACGAAAAAGTGTCCATTGTCCTTGGAATGTGCCTGGCTCAGAGGACTACACTAGGTGGAGATTAAGAGCTTCATTAATGAGTCACTTGTTCCCTTGTAATTAGGGTGACACCCATCCCAGATGGCCTGAGATAGTCTCGGTTTGTGCCTGTTGACCGACTGGAGGTAATTATTAACAACGCCCCCTTCACTCTCGGCAGGGACCTGGTTGGGTGATAAGCTCTGAGAGCCCTGATTTATAACCTTCAAAGAGAATAAGGGAGAAAATGCCCAGGCAAGGACAGACACTTTGAGAGACAGGGGGTAAAGGGGCTGCTCACCCTAAATCATTTGGAGCGGCCACAGACCTCCAGCCCCTGGGACACTGAGATGACCAATGAGAGATGACACCCAGATGGGAAAAACCAAATGACTCCTGCCATCCAGTGACCCTGAAGCTGACAGGCAGGAGACAGCTTTGCCCAGGCCTCCAACCCTTGGGTTTCCCATCCTAGGCTGAAGAGAACTTCAGTGCCGACTGTGTGCAGGGCAATCTGTCCGGCCAGTCTTGTTTTAGGGCCTTCTCATCATCTGGGGGCCTGTGGCGCCCTACTATAAAAGGCCTAATCACTAGGCCAGACTCTCCCTGGTGGGAAGAGTGAAAAGGAAAGCACAGGAGATAGTTTTAAAGACCTAATGGCCCCCAAACCAAGCACTTTCCCCAACTCCATTGCAGTGACGGACTTCCTTATCCTTCAGCCCTACTGAATGTTTCTTCCTGCAGGAGACGGTAGGGTCAACCAGGACTGGGTTTTCTTGAATAACTCAGGGGTGAAGGGCCAAGTCCGCAGGGAGTTGGGGTTCTCATCTAAGGGTTGATCTGTAAAGTTCCTCTGTAATCTGTAAAGGGTGGTAATCATGGCTCCGTGAATAGGGCATCGGCCCCATATATCAAGGGTGGTAGGTTCGAACCCGGCCCCAGCCAAACCGCAACAAAAAATAGCTGGGCGTTGTGGCGGGCGCGTGTAGTCCCAGCTACTCAGGAGGCTGAGGCAAGAGAATCACTTAAGCCCAAGAGCTGGAGGTTGCTGTGAGCAATAACGCCACAGCACTCTACTGAGGGTGACAAAGTGAGACTCTGTCTCTAAAAAAAAAAAACATTATCAGTCCCATCTAAAAGATATAGAGATGTCGATCACCATCAGGCTGTCAAAACTTTCATTAAGCCTGTGAGAATAGTTATTATGGCTTTTAAAAATACCAGTCTTGGGCGGTGCCTGTGGCTCAAAGGAGTAGGGCGCCAACCCCATATGCTGGAGGTGGCAGGTTCATACCCAGCTCCAGCCAAAAACAGCAAAAAATAAATAAATAAAAATACCAGTCTTGGGCGGTGCCAGTGGTTCATCAAGAGGGGCACTGGCCCCATATACTGAAGGTGGCGGGTTCAAACTGCAAAACATAAAAAATAGCCAGGCGTAGTGGTGGGTGCCTATAGTCCCAGCTACTGGGGAGGCTGAGGCAAGAGAATCACCTAAGCCCAGGAGTTCGAGGTTGCGGTGAGCTGTGTAATGCCACGGCACTCTACCGAGGGCAATAAAATGAGACTCTGTCTCTACAAAAAAAAAAAAAAAAAAGCCAGTCTCTTGGCTCAGCGCCTGTAGCTCAAAGGCTAGGGGGCCAGTCACATGCGGGCTGGCAGGTTTGAAACTAGCCTGGGCCCGCCAAACAACAATGACAACTGCAACAAAAAAATAGCCAGACGTTGTGGTGGGCGCCTGTAGTCCCAGCTACTTGAGAGGTTGAGGCAAGAGAATCGCTTAAGCCCAAGAGTTTGAAGTTTCTGTGAGCTGCCACCCCACGGCATTCTACCAAGGGTGACATAGTGAGACTCTGTCAAAAAAAAAAAACCAGTCTCTTGCAAAGATGTTGATTGGATTTCTGCTTGCAAAAAAGTGCTTCTGGGTACAGCTTGCTTCACTTGCATTAGAATAAACTTTAAATTGTTGGGTAGATAGCACTTAACAAATATCAGAGATAACCAATTATGGCAAATTAAAAGGATGTCTCCTCTGAGACAGGCAAGGAAGCTGCAGAAAAGTCCGTGAAATTCCAGGATTGTCCAAATAACCTGCCCCTTCAAATTCCAAATCAAATTCTTAATTTTCGACTCAGTGCCCATAGCACAGTGGTTACGGCGCCGGCAACACAGTGAGACTCAAACAAAACAAAAACCAAAATCCTCAACTCTCACTCTGTCGCCCTGGTATAGTGCAAGGGCGTCATCATAGCTCACAGCAACCTTGAACTCTATGGCTTAAGAGATCCTCTTTGCCTCAGCTTCCCAAGTAGCTAAAACTATAGGTGTTCGCTGAAACGCCCAGCTAGTGAATTTTTTTTTTTTTTAGAGTACAGACAGGGTCTCAATTTTGCTCAGGCTGGTCTCCCAGCTCCTGAGCTCAAGCAATCCACCCACCTCAGCCTCCCAAAGTGCTAGGATTACAGGTGTGAGCCACCACGCCTGACCACTTTTTAGCAAATTTGGGTCTGTTACTTGTCAGAATTGCAAAGCACAATATGAAAACTGATAAAAATATGAGATTTCAGTTTTACTGTGCTCCAAGAACGAAGGGCTATAAACTAGGTCTATCCTGCAGCTGCCTGTTACCAGAGAGCCTGCGCCTCCCTCCTTGGCTCCCTCTCCAGAATTTACCTTGTGCGTCTTTTGTCTGAAAGATCTTTTCTCCTCATCTCTGCCCTCTAAAATCCCACACTCTCCTTCCTGGTTCAGTTCCTCTGTGTAACACCCAGATCCAAGGTCAGAATGAATTCCCCCCCCATGCTTAAATCAATGTGAATTTTCATAGGGTTTAAAATATGAAAGTCAGAACTTTTCCATTCTTCCCTTTATTTTCTTCTCCACTCTGCCTTCAAACAGGCGCTGATGAAGAGCATTTTAAATATAAGTGTTCTTGCTTCATTCTGCCAAGTACACTGAGACACTTGGAAAACATCTCCCACGACCTCTCTCAGTTCCTTTTCTTCAAGAAACAGTGATTTGTTTCCTGTGTTTTGAAAGCAAGAGAACACGCGGCTTTGCTTGCAACAACTCCCAGGGTAGTCAGCGCTGAAAATATCCCTTTTTTGGAGGTGGGCAGGCACCTTCCCCCTTCAGGGAAAGGCAGGAGCGACTCAGGCAGAGACCCGAGACCCCACTGCCCCCCGCACACAGAGCCAAGAACAGGGTCTACTGTCCCCAAACCCGAAAGAAGTAGGATCTGAGATGAAAACGCCCTTCCCCAACCTTACTACTGAAGGTAAACCAAACGGGCCTGAAGATGTGAACAAAACATACAGCTGCAGAGGCAGGTGCCAGAGGTGGTATAAAAACCCACATTTGCATTTGCCAGTTTATTTGTACCCAGTGGACGGTCAGACACAGGAAGCAAGAAGAGGGCAGTTTTCTGGAGTGATTCAAATAAATGACTAAAGGCAAAACAGGGAACTGAGAAGAGACCTGTGTTCCCCTGTTTTATAGCTGTGAGCCTCGAGAAAGGGCTGTTGGGACTTAAGGGTTTGTTTAAAGTCTGTGCTGTCTCTGGAATCATGAAATGGGGTAGAGGGAAGGGAGTGGCTCCTGGGATCATCTTCAGATACCCAGGTGGCCACACAAACAGTGCTGTGACAGAGACCTTGCTTCTGGCAGTAGGGGCAGCAGGCGCCCCCTTCCCACCCCAGGCGCCCTGGGCTGATTTGACATGCATTTAGAAGCCAGAACCTCTGTCCTGAACTAGAAAGCTGTCCAGGGAGTATTTTAGGCCTGTGAGTAGGATAAGAGATTGCCTGCATGAGGTGGGAATAACAAGAACTAACATATCAGGTTTAATTCTCTGCCACACTCCGTGGGAACCAGAAGCTGTAAGGCTCTTCTGATCTGAATTATTTGTCCTAAAGATGGTGATAACGTCAGCCCCAGCAGTGTTTTGGGGGTGAATCAGCAGGGAGGTAGATCTCCGTTGGCTGATGTTTCTTCTTAACTCATTCTTTTCCAACTGTGCTGCCGCAGATGCATTTTGGGGTACATTCAGCCTGTGGCCCAGAAAAGTACCCAAGAAATAAGGGCTGGCTGGGAAGTCAGAGAGGTGAGACTCTGGGGTGATGGAGCACTGGCCTCTCAGAGACACGGGGAAGGTGACCTCCTTGCTGGAGCAAAAGAACCTTAAGCTCTGATATTACTGACAAATTATCAATACCCTGATCCCACAAAACAATTCAGTTGTTTTATATATTTTAAAAATTCTAGAGTAAAGTATCCTTTTATTTCAAAATTTAATGCTTTAAGCAGAAAAGCTATTTTTCTGGATAAGATCTCTGTGCATTCCTGGAAAGAGTAGATTTCCAAGGGCTGATGATTTCCAAGAGTAGATTTCCAACAGTTGATGATCTGCTGAATGCTTAAGTGCTTCTTAATTAATCTTTGTTAAATATTAGCCATTCAGATACACTGTTACCTATCCCAGAAGGCAGGTTAACGCTCCTTATAAAGATATCAACAATGCAGAAAACTGAGATTCAACTGTTCTCATCTCAAAAGCAGTATGTATGGGCAGCGCCTGTGGCTCATCAAGTAGGGCGCCGGCCCCATATAACGAAGGTGACAGGTTCAAACTCAGCCTCGGCGAACTGCAAAAACAGAAAAATAGCCGGGCATTGTGGCAGGCGCCTGTAGTCCCAGCTACTCGGGAGGCTGAGGAAAGAAAATTGAAGCCCAGGAGTTGGAGGTTGCTGTGAGCTGTGTGATCACAGCACACTACCTAGGGGGGTAAAGTGAGACTCTGTCTCTACAAAAAAAAAAAAAGAAGCAGAATGTATATTTCCAGGAAAACTTTTTAAAATGAAGATAAGAAAAAGAGGTGGGGAGTAAATCTTACCACTTAGAAATCATCATTCTTAACTTTTTTTTTTTTGAGACAGAGCCTGAAGCTGTAGCCCTGGGTAGAGTGCTGTGGCATCACAGCTCACAGCAACCTCCAATTCCTGGGCTCAAGCGAGTCTCCTGCCTCAGCCTCCCAAGTAGCTGGGACTACAGGCGCCCGCCACAAAGCCCGGCCATTTTCTGGCTGCAGCCGTCATTGTTGTTTGGCGGGCCCGGGCTGGATTCGAACCTGCCAGCTCAGGTGTATGTGACTGATGCCTTAGCCTGTTGAGCCACAGGCGCCGAGCCGGTCCTGCCTATACCTTGACTTCTATTCACTAAGACTTGGGTCAGGCTCTGACCTCCAAAACTGTCAGATAAAACATTTGTGTTGTATTGTTTTGTTTTGTTTTGAGACAGAATTTCATTCTGTTGCCCACTGGGTAAAGTGCTATGGCATCACAGCTCACAGCAACCTCAAACTCTAGCTCAAATGATCTTGCCTCAGTCTCTGAAGTAGCTGGGACTACAGGCACCCACCACAACGCCCGGCTAGTTTTTCTATTTTTAGTAGAGATGGGGTCTCACTCTTGCTCAGGCTGGTCTTGAAATCCTGAACTCAAGCAATCCACCTGCCTTGGCCTCCCAGAGTGTTGAGATTACAGGTGTGAGCCATGGTACCTGACCCCTTTGTGTTGGTTTAAGTCATTAAGTTTGTGGGTTTGTTGTCATTTGTTATAGCAAAATAGGAAACTAACACAGAGCCCTTCCAGCTGTTTTTCTTTGCATATACATTTTGAACATAAAAGCACAGAATTAGCCCAACACTTTGGGAGATGGAGATAGGAGGATCACTTGAGGCCAAGAGTTTGACACCAACCTAGGCAATATAGCAAGACCCTGTCTCTAAAAAATTTTAGTCGGTTGTAGGGGCATGCACCTATAGTCTCAGCTACCTTGGGAGGCTAAGCCAAGGGGAACACTTGAGCCCAGGAGCTTGAGATTACAATGAGCTATGATTGTGCCTGGGCTTAAAAACAAACCAAAAAACAGGACTATACTATACCTAATATTTTTAAACTTTCACTTAAGTACAGCATGCAAGCAGAAAGCACAAATCCCCACTGTGAAGCTGGGTTATCACAAGGAGCACTTCCTTGGGTGACTGCAACCCCAACTAACAACTTGAACATAACCACAATACTCCCCCCAACAAGGAGCTACCCTGTCCTATACTAGCCACTCTCTCCCCAAAGGGAACCTTATCTTGACTTCTAATTTCATCATAGCCTAGCTTTCCTGTTCTGAAACTTTACAAAATCATGTAATGTTTTCTTGTTTATGGTGCTATAATTTGGGGAAGTGCAAAATTTTAGGTGTGTTTCTACATAGCATATCTCCAATAGCCATTGTGCATCCCCAAAGCTCCCTGACCCCCTTCCTAATAATCATTCTTCTTGACATTTAGCACCCCAGGATTATTGTGTTTTTGACACACATGGCCTTGCTATGTTGCTTGGGCTGGAGCGCAGTGGCTATTCACAGGTGTGATCACAGCTGAGTCTTGAAGCCCTGGGCTCCAGTGATCTTCCCATCATCTCAGACCACAGTCTTACACCATCGTGCTTGGCTTACCCTAGAATTACTTCTGCCTGATTTTGGACTTTGTATAAATAGAATCATATGCTGTGGTAAAACCTGTTGTTTTCCTTACTCATCAAAATATCACAAGCATCTTTCCAGAGTACAGTTGTGCCATAGTTTGTTTAATCAATCTCTCCTTTTAGTCTATGCTTGCTTCCAATTTTGGTCTAATTTTGAGAATTAATAGCCAAGATGCACCAGGCTTCTTGTATTCAGAGGTCAGCTGCTGGCTGACTCCTCCCACATCACCATCACCCAGGCAAGGGGCTAATCCCAGAGCCCCTTCCCAGTTGACTCCTCCCACATCACCATCGCCCAGGCAAGGGGCTAATCCCAGAGCCCCTTCCGTAACTGAGCACTGCAAGGTCAAGGCTCTCTAGAGGGAGACTTAGGACTATCACCCTCGGAAACAAGCATTTTTCTTATAGACCAACAATATAAGCCCTCTCCCTGCACCAGGGCAACCAAGAACATATTTCATCCCTGGAGCGGGGCCTAATTAGTCTAGCTCAGTTCAGAGCTTCATGTTCTAAGAGAGGAACTTCTCTTGTGTATTCCTTGGAAGACAAAGAACGTTCCTCAATGAAAACCAAGTAAACAAGTCCACGCCTCTATTCTGGGTAACATGACAAAAGTTAAAAGGAAGTGGCTGGCCTGCAGCCAGTTTCAACTATTGTGCTGTTTGCACAGAAAGTACAGAATTAAGAAGCACAGGAGAACATATTCCAAGGAAAGTTCTGCAAGCCTACAAACTGGACATTATCATCCCACTTTCAAGAACATAGGAATCTGAGGACTTGGGCATTTTACGCACGTGGTTAATGTAACACCTAACAGTCTGTTAAACTGTAATGAGGTGGAGGGCTCTTGATGGCCAGAAATTAGTAGATCCTAAGTATTTGTGGGTTCTCTCACTCCCACAGAGTATATGATAACCATGTATACTTCCAAGGCCAGGCATGCAAAATAAAATCCACAAAACCCAAAGAGAAAATATACCTTTGGACAACTAATAAACTAAAGAGTTTATTCTCTTTCAGAGTATTAAATAAAAATTACAGGAGGCCATTGTTTTGTACTGAACTCCTGCACGAGGCCCCAACAGACCAGAGTAAAAATCAAGGGCGGCGCCTGTGGCTCAAAGGAGTAAGGCGCTGGCCCCATGGACTGGAGGTGGTGGGTTCAACTCAACCCCGGCCAAAAAAAAATCAAAACAGAGTCACCTAGGCTCACCAAACTGAAACTGGATTTTAACGTGGCCTTGAAAGAAATTGAAGAGAGAACTAATGGCCTAATTGCCCAAACAGGCCAGTTTTAGTGCTCAGTCTACATGCTGAAGACCTTCCCTGTATCAATCCTTATAACTAAGAGTAACCTGCAGTCACCTGCCATGAACCAATCCCCTTCCTTTCCGTTGTTCTCTCTCCCTTCTCTGCTTTACAAGGAATGTTAACTTGGAAATGACCGTGTTGACTTTTGTTCTTTGTTTCTGTTTTCTTCAGCCCTTCTCTGGCTATCAAATCGCCTTTCTGCTCTGCTCCCTGGACACGTATGCTGGTTTCTGGAATGAAGTGTTACCTGACCCTAGAATCACAAAGAAAGCCAACTGACAGCTTCACACTGAATTCGTTGTAATTTTGTCTTTTGGCAAGAGGTGTGTGGTGGGTCTGTCATTTCAGAAACTCAGGAGGCCCAGGCAGGAGGATCACCTGAGCCCAGGCGTTAACGGCTGTGCTGTGCTGGTATCACACCTGTGAACAGCCGCAGCACTGCGGCCTGGGGGACAGAGCAAGACGCTGTCTCTCAAAGAGCATCAGTATCAAAAACATCCTCTTTAACGGAGGCATCAGAATTTTTTTCCTTAGGAACAATCAGTTTTAATAGGGCCGAGATGAAAAATTATCTCAAATAGAAGGTGACGTGTATATATACAAGCTTGTGCAAGTGGGGGCCCAGCCCTCTGTTTATTTACCAGTGGAAGGAACCCAGACAGCACGGGGTCGAGCCAGCCTCTCGCCTGTAGAGGAGACGTAGGGCCTCCCCCGCCAGACGCAGGTTGTGACGACCACGTTTCACACAAACTCAGAACTCCAGATAAGGGTGAGGGCAGAGCTCCACGGAGCTGAGCTGCTTTATGGAGATTGTATTGAACATATTTATTTGGTCCCCGCTACACACCTACCCAAAGGGTTGGAAGAGGCCAGGCATTATAGCTCATACCTATAATCTCAACAATTTGGGAGGCTGAAGTGGGAGGATTATTTGAGGTCAGGATTCTGACACTAACCTGGGTAACACAGCAAAACACAAATCAACAAATATTTGTGGGGCGCTCCTGTGGCTCAGCGAGTAGGGCGCTGGCCCCATATACCGAAGGTGGCGGGTTCAAGCCCGGCCTCGGCTGAACTGCGAAACAAAAAAATAGCCGGGTGCTGTGGCGGGCGCCTGTAGTCCCAGCTACTAGGGAGGCTGAGGCAAGAGAATCGCTTAAGCCCAAGAGCTGGAGGTTGATGTGAGCAGTGTGACGCTACGGCACTCTACCCAGGGCGATA
>CAUYON010198547.1:0-32059 GCA_963573935.1 Arctocebus calabarensis
GTCAATAAAGATGGAAGGGAGAGTTTGGAATGTTTTAACTGCAACCCTCAGAACTTTACTTTAGTAACAGCACAACAAATTAAAAACAACTCATGCCACAGTCTATTGTCTTCATATGTCTTGCAGTGAACTGTATCAGTAGCCAACCCTCTTTCTTAGTATGAAAGGACAGGGATTTTTGTTGTTGTTATTGTTGTTGTTGTTGTCGTTGTTGTTTTAAGTTTACTGGGGAAAGTGCATTTGGCCAAATGAAATAGTAGTCAAGCCTATTGCAACAACATTAGAAAGTTTGTTGTTTATTATAAACAAAAGCATGTGAAAGTGCACTTAAGATAAACTTTTTATGGATTACTTATTACCTAGAGTTTAAACAGACAATCCAAAGTCTCCCCTTCATGTTGCCATCATCTGTTTAAGCAGCCGTTTTATCAAGGCATGTGATCAGTGTTGCAACCTGATGGAAAGGCTGGCTACTGTACCTCCTGCTACTTAATCATACAGTAAGCCAACCTGGAACTGAATGGAACTGTTACTCCTAAGAATTACATCGTATATCCCCCAAAGGTTAAATTTTACTTCAAAAAGTGTTAAAGATTACTTTCATGTACTGTGGGGAAGTACAGGTAGATTTAAATTACTGGATATTCAGAAGTAAGTCGTTTCCCCTTTCCTTGTCTTCTGTGTCTGTGATGTTAATTTCTTTTATTGCATTACAAAATAAAAGGATTATGTATTTTTAACTAAGGAGAGACATTGATATATCCTTTTAGTGCAAGCTGTGGCTGATGTGCTGAGCTTGTGCCTTGATGATTGTTTTAACTGATTACTGTACATCAACCTGATGATTTGTTTGAAATTGACAAGAAAAATATAGCTTTCAAATCATTGGAGGGGAAAAATGGATGTCTTTCAGGATTATTTTAATTCTTTTAGTAAATGAGACAAGAACTGTTATGTACCATAATACTAAATAAAACAGTGGCACTTTTCACCATAATTTAGTGGAGAATGAAGACAATGCTTATGTATTGTGAGAAGATTACAAGAGGTGTTTTGGCCAACTTGTAGAGCACTGTAAAGGTACGTACACTACCTTGCTGCAAGGGACCTTCATGCGACTGTAGTCATCTTAAAAGGCTTCTCATCCACTGTGCTTCTTATGTATAATGAAAGTGAGAAGAAAATTAAATACTCTGGGGGCGTTTTATGTAATAAATTCGTGAAGAAATTTGTGCTTTTCAGTTCTCCAGTTTTATTATCACTACAGTATTTAAGTTCTACGGTTGTAATAATGTATCTTTATGAAAAGTTTCTTAAATGATAATTGAGGTAGGTTATCAGATACAGAATTCACATCAAATAGACTTGTGACAAAGAGTCAAAAAAAACCTTCCCTTAAAATTCTAAGAGAGAAAAATGGAAAGCTACACATGCTCTCTGCTCAGCACCACGCCAGGCATCTCACTCACTTCTCTCAGCTGTGCTGCCTTTTCACTGCTGTTCACTAGAGTGCCACTGACCAATTCTTTAAGGGAGTGGGAAAATATAAATTTTGACTTCAATGGCTCCTGTACCCCAAATGTTATAAAAGTGCTTTGGGCCCAGATAGTCTGTTATATAGTTTGGTTTTCTTTGAATTATCTCACAATCTCCAGGAAGCTCTGGAGGGAAAAAATGAACCACAAACTAAAGTAATTAGCTTTCCCAATAAACATTAACTTTCTATGTGTATTACCTTTTATGATTATAGAACATTTCAAACATAAAAACAGCCTGCAGCCAAAGTTTTCTGGACTCTGTCAGCTCTACCAAATGAGATGGATGTCCTGACCCTACTTTCCTGGGCTGTGGTTAATTGGGGGATAAAATCCAATTATAGTTTCTTTAGTTTTATTTTGGGGTATATGCCTCTGTAGGGAAAATACATACCAAAAAGGAACTTGAAAATGAGGCTTCAAATGGAGAATTTGCTAATGTTATTCATTTCCTCTTAGCACAGATATCTTACTAGAAAGAAAAATGGCTGTAATTGGACACTGATCACTTCCATGTCCCATAAGAACATGGCTGTGCTGGGCTTTCAGGCACATTTTAGGGATTGGGATTTTTTTTCTCAAAAATTTCGTGCATACTGTCAAGAGGAAGAACTGTAGTTCTAAATCTATGCTGTCTTTATTCTTGATCCCCTTATGTGCTTCTACCAGCCTTCATCTAAGGATCATCTCGACTCTTCACATCCATTTCTGGGCCCCTGGAGAATCCAAAAACACAGCTTCCACTTGCTCTCCCCTTGTCTCCTTTTACCCCACAGTTTATTGTGCAAAGAATTGCCTTGGGAGGGCACAGGGTTTTGTAAGTACAGAGTCCTAAGCCTTTTTCCCCTTTCCTGTTCAAATTCCATGGGTTGGCGTTTGTTAACCATGGCAAGATTTTGATGCGGGTGTGGGTGGATTTCGCTGTGTGAAAGACTGCTAATCCAGTGCTGTTTCACTGAAAGTGTTCTCAAGAATACTCATAACCTAGTAACTTCTATCTTTAATCGTAGCAATACCTTAGACTTAGGCTCCAGCTTCTCTGCTTTTTTTCATCCCACCTCATCCAAATCTTGGATGGGTACTGCTCCAGCTCTACTTAAAGTTCCTATCTGTACTTGTCCAGTTCTCTCTGGTCAACTTCAGTCCTTCCCAAACATTCTTCTCCAATTTCATATCTTCTCAGACCTGTCTCTCTGGTACCTTCAAAGTCAGTACACCTGAAAATGAAACTCTGCATTTTGCATCTGTACTGACCTTTCTTCTTTAAAAGTGTCACCTTCTTCCCAATCATCAAAGTCTCTCCCATCGCTCCTCTTTCATTATACTTCGTTTTAAGCCCTGATCCTCTAATTTCATGTGGACATTATTTGTACCTTCTTAACCACTCCCTGTCTCTAATCTCCTCTTTGAATACTTTTTATTCTGATAAAATAAAAAATTTTTGCTTATTGTAATAGCCTCTGCCCCAAAACTTTGTTTTTTGAATAAAATCT
Organism: Arctocebus calabarensis; assembly: GCA_963573935.1. NCBI lineage: Eukaryota > Metazoa > Chordata > Mammalia > Primates > Lorisidae > Arctocebus > Arctocebus calabarensis. Next base: position 3,029 of record CAUYON010198547.1, read on the forward strand.
CCAAGTCTGGCATCAAGCACCCACCATACACTAGGCCTCACCTCCCTTCCCAATTTCACCCTCTCCCTGCATCCCCACCCAGCATCTTCACTTGTCATGCTGAATTATTTCATTATTGTCCAATTCTCTTCCAGAACAAATCTTAAAAGTACTACACCCATAAAGACTTTTATCAACCCATACGTGCGTCCAGTGTGTCTGTGCTAGCACAACACAGTGGGGCATGTTTCTTGTTTGAACAGTGAAGAGTTGCTGCAATTCCTATGGAGTGTTTCTGGGGCTGCTCTTGATTTAGATCTTTTCCACATTTCCATTTTGCTAATGAAGCTTCTGTTTGTTTTGTTTTTAAAAATAACCATTGCTTGGATTTAAGTTCATGATGGAGAATGTCATTTTTTTTCTTATCTTTGCCTTCTACATGCAGTAGATGGGTAGTAAGTTTGTTTAAAAGGATTGCCTTCATCTTTCCACTAGCTTTTCAGTGTTAACTACTTGAATGATTGAAAACAACCCAGCATGCAATAGAATGTTCACTGAAACTTCTTCTCGTTTGATCCATTTCTTGCATATGGTACATTTTTGTGATCTAACTTTGCTCTTTGGTACGTGAACGCCAAATTGTCCCAAGTACCAGCTAAAAGTCTATTTATATTTCCCCAGAAAGATCTTGGCACTCTTGTGGGAAAACACTTGACCGTCAGTTAGGACTTAACATTTCTGACTCTTGAGTCTCCTCCGTGCTCTGTGTGTCTGTCCTCAGGCCAGTGCTATGTTGTCCCAATCACTGTAGCTTTGTAGTCAGTTCTGGATTGGGGGTGTGTGAATTCTCCAACTTTGTTTCTTTCCAAGATCCTTGTGTCTATATTGGGTCCCTGGCATTCCATGTGAGTTTTAGAATCAGGTTGTGAATTTCTGCAAAACAGGCAGTGGGGATTTTGATAGGCAGTGTGTTGAATCCATATCAATTTGAGGAATATTGCTATTTTAACAGTATTAAGTTTTTAAATCCATGAACTTTCATTTTCTTTCCATTTGTTTAGCTATCTAGTTTCTTTCAATGATGTTTTATAGATTTTAGTGTGCAACTCTTGACCTCTTTGGTTAATTTTTTTCTAAGTGTTTTATTTTTGATACTGTTAAAGTTTTCTAATTTTCATTTTTGGATTATTGTTACTGTCTAGAAATACAATTGATTTTTATATAATCTTGTATATTGTAGCTTTTCTGAACTCATTCTGGTTTTTTTTTTTTTTGATTCCTCAGTATTTTCTGTATACAAAATCATGCATCTGTGATTTTGTATACAGAAAGATAGAAATCTTTCTAATCTGGATTCTTATTATTTCATTTTCTTGCCTAAGTGCCCTGCCTAGCAGTTCCAGTAAAATATTGAATAGAGGTGGTAAGAGCAAATGTCTTTTTCTTGTTTCTGATTTACAGGGAAAAGCATTGTCTTTCACCATTAAATATGATGTTAGCTGTGGATTTTTCATAGATGCTTGGGGTTGATAAAATTCCCTCCTATATCTAGTTTGTTGAGTGTTACTATCAAAAAAAGGGTATTGAATTTTGTCAAATACTTCTGTATCAAGATTGTCATGTAGTTTTTGTCCTTTATTCTGTTAATATGTTGTATTATATTGATGGATTTTGTATATTGAACCAACCTTGCATTCCTGAGATAATTCCACTTGTTCATGCTACATAAACCTTGTTCTTTGCTGCTGGATTTTGGTTTGCTAGTATTTTATTTAGAATATTTGCATCTGATATAGTAGTCTATAGTTTTCTTATTATATTTTTGTCTGGTTTTGGTCTCATGGAATAAGTTGAAAGCTTCCCTTTTTCAACCCAGTGAGGTATATTTCACATGAACTACTTTGAGACCCTGAGCTGTGATCTTTAGATGTTGGGGAACACAGAGATGGTGACTATTGCCAGAAAAGGGTTTTAGGGTAAGACATACCTGAAGAGGCCTGTGGAAGCTAACTAGAGGGTTTTTCCACCATCGATAGGGTTGAGATGTATCAGATGGTCACTCTGACAGACCATAAGCTATCTTCAAAATTATTCTGCAGAAATGGGCTTCGTTCCTGGAACCAGGCACCCAGCAGCTGTGTGCCATATAGTGTGGAAGTTGTCGAGGGGGAAGAGGTTGCAAGCTGCCTGCTAAGCCAGAGAATTTTAGCTATGGCTCTTAGCAGAGACTACTCCAGGATAAAAAACCAGTCCCCACCCTACTCACTGCTCACTACCACCACGTAGTCCCACTGTTAACTACAACAACTGGGTACAGTGGGATCCTTTTCTCTAATTCCCTCCCCTCCAGGAAGATGAGAAACAGCTCTTGAGTAGGATAGAAGGTGGAGGGAGAATGAGAAAGACTGGTTGCCCACATAGCCTGTTTTCAGGGTTCCCACCCACAAGACCTGAGCAAGAGGGGGAGTTACTTTCTCAAGGGAGAGTTTGGCATTTTGATGTTTCACTAGTATGAGCTTTTTAATACCAAGAAAAATAGTTTTGGTACCAAAAAGTGACCAGAAAAGCTACATGGACTATTTCATAACTGGAAAAACAAATTTCTGGAAAATTTCTGAAACTGGAAAAACAGAGAGCAGGCTTGCAAGAGAAAAAGGTTATTTTCTGCCCCTGACCATCCCACTACACATATACACAGAATCTCCATAATTTAGACATCTGACCTATAGTGACCTACTGAAAACACTTCCGATGATGACACTCTAGAAGATTTCTACAGGAGGTCTTACAACTTGCCTCTATTACTATTCTAACTGAAGTAAAATTTTGTCTTTTATTGACATTTACTGGGCAAATCCCTACTGCATGTATGGCATCTTACAGGTGCTCAAGTTTTCAGATTGATTCAGAGCTGCTTTGCTGACTCAAGGAGTCCATTACAGGAAAATGACCTAACTGGGCCAAACTACTAAGAATAATAGAAGTGTTTAAATTTGGGCAAAGCATTTAGATCCAAAAACTTTTGAGATAGGTGGTGAAGTTTAGCTGAATCTAAGTGGAGGGTGTTCAGCCTTCCTGAGTGTAGGGCTCTAAGGAATCAAGATGGAATGGGGAAGAAAGGTCAAGGTAGAGGGTTTGTAGACCATACCTAGAACTTTGGATTTTATTTTGGAGAAACTAGGAAGCAAAAGCATGGTTTTGCATTTTATATCTATTTTGTAATATACACTGGAAGATCTTAAGTGTCCATGTAGTCTTTGCAGTGAGATTATTGCCTTAATGCTAGAAAGGCAGATATCTGAGGATAGAAGGGAGGCCACAGTCCAGGCATGTCTCAGACTGGGACTGGGTAACTGATGAGAATTTGGGTCCTGGATGAGGGGTCGAAGACAACATCCTCACTTGTGTCATGGGTGACTGGGTGGGTAGTACTGCTGCTGGGTCTGTGCAATGGCAGGAGGAAGGAAAATTAGGACAGTTGGGCCACGTTTTAGTCAGTTAAAAGTGACAGTGTAGAGAGAAGCCCACACAGAAAGTAAAACATATGAGTCCAGTGTATAGAGCATGGCCAACCCTATAGGCAGGAACGCTGATCATTAGGGAAAGGGAATAAGGAAGGACAAAGTATCCCCCCAAATTTAAGCTTTGGGGAATTACACCAAGACCCACAGTAAAGGGAAAAGGGCAGTTCATTTGTTGGCTTGCTTGCTTTTCTCTCTTCCCCTGGACAGACCCCAGCCTCCTTGAGGGCAGGGGCTTAGTGGGGCCAGTGACCAGTGTCTCAGAAACTCCTTCCCTGTCTCCTAACTGCTGCCCCTTTTTGTGCCACTGGCAGGCTCTCCATCCCTTACCCCCATCTTGACCCAACTGTAGCTTATAAATGCATACAGATACTGTTGTCACCATAAAGATAAATTGACCACATGAAACCATATTGAAACTTCTAGTTATCCCCCGGAAGATCCTATCACTATGCCTGACCCTGCTGAGTTTGGCTTCTCAATGGGTCCAAAAGGGGAGACTACTGAAATCTCATCTGTTCCCCTGAAGCAAATGAGAGTGCACTGTTGCCCCAGAGATAGTCACCTATGGAGGAAAAAAATCCAGTTGCTTCAAGCTGAGATTGAGTGGGAGGATCGCATCTTTCACAGACACCTGGGCCCTGGAAAATGGAAATTGTCCCTTTACCTAATAGAACCTTTAAGAAGTTGCTCCCAATATGCTTACATTCAGCACTCAAATCCAGTAAAAATTACCACTCCCCTTCAATACATATTCATTGGACTGAGAGTTTTCAAATTTAAATTGTGATCCCCAAAATGGTCATCATCATTGTATAGTGCCTATTGAAATCTTTTGTTTACCTCATAAACAGCAATCCCTTCCAAGTGCAGGCTCCATCTTTTTTTCCCCCCCAGTGCTCAGTACATGTGTATTGAAGTAACTGCATGAATGAAATGATGGTCTCAAAGCCGAAGGGCCTGGTTTGTTAACCAGACTTGAAAGGTAGTATAAGAAAGGCTACTGCATGTGAAGAGCCATCGCAGATGGAGCTTTCCTGGCATCCCGCCGCTCCTCGCAACTTCCTCACTGTGCAAGGACACTTTTACATTGCCCTTAAGAATGTAGTAGCCATTTTTAGAAACGCAATAAAGGGAGAAACAGCTTGTTTTTTATATATTCCTAAGAAGGTGCTGAGTAGATCTGTACTGGTTTCCTAAGTAGTTTATGAAGGTCTCTGTTTGCAGCCCACCCTCTCTACCTGCTTACCCTTGTGTCCACACCCAGCACCACTCCCAAATCACACTTGGAATCCCATTATTCATTTAAGGGTGGCTTTTTGTTGCTCATCACAACTCTGTGCTTTAAATATCATCTATATAACCAACCCATAGAGGAAATTAATAAGATGAACACACACAAAAAACAATTCATGCAATGTGGAAGCAGCTGTGGGATGGTACATGCCCACTGCAGGGCAACCGGAGAAGCTCTACCAGCAAGGTAGGCCTCACTCCAGTCATCTGCTTTCATATGGGACATGGTAAACCTGCAAAATTTATAACATGAATTTCATTTTCTTAGGTTACTTTTACAGTCATCATAGACCTTAAATATTTAGGAAATACACAGAAATAATCAAAAAGAGCTCTGTTGCTCTTCTATGCATTTTATAACATAAAATTGCCACTTCTCATATATATGTTTATCTTATGATCACCTAATTGGTGCTAAAAACAGTGTAACTGCCTGATATGACCTCAGGGGAAAAAACCTGAACATTGACTGACAGGTGGAGGGACTAACTTAAGGACAGCCATCCACTATCTGCTTTTGACAACAAACTAATTAATTGGACTTGAAGTTTCTGGGTAAAACTGGCTAAAAGGTCATCTTGCCTAAGCCTTAGTTTACGGTGAAACTTAGGTCCCAAGTGAAGTGCTTTCCTTAAAACCACTCTGGCCATTGCATTTTTTAAATTTTTATTTTATTTTATTTTATTTGCAGTTTTTTGGCCGGGGCTGAGTGTGAACCTGCTACCTCCGGCATAATGGGGCTGGCGCCTTACTCCTTTGAGCCACAGGCACCACCCTGGCCATTGCATTTTTAAAACTAAAGCTAGAAACCAGAGAGTGCCTACCTCCTACAGTGAGTGCTCATGTCGTAGCTGTCAGCTCCCTTCAGGGGAACTTGTCTTGGCTTAACTGTGAGGAGGTATCCCAGAGGGCTTGATCATGGAGGTTGGGGGCACCTCACATTGCTCCAATCAACTAGCTCTCATTAGTTGGACTATTTTTTTTTTCTTTGAGACAGAGTCTCACTTTGTCACCCTCAATAGAGTGCTTTAGCATTCCAGCTCACACCAACCTCAACCTCAAACTCTTGGGCTCAAGCAATTCTTCTGGCCTCAGCCTCCCGAGTACCTGGGACTACAGACACTCACCACAATGCCTGGCTATATTTAGGGATAAGGTCTCTCACTATTCCTTAGGCTGTTCTCCATCTCCTGAGCTCAGGCAATCCACCAGCCTCAGTCTCCCAGAATGCTAGGATTATAGGCGTTGAACTATTTTTATCGAAAAAAGTCAGACGTTAGACCCCGGTCCCCATACCCATTCTAGTTCCCTCCCCAAGGAGGGAGAACAAATTTGAAAAAACAAATTTACTAACCCCAAATTATTATATTTTACTCTTTTACAGTAAAAGCAATGCTGCCAAAAGGTTCCCTAGAGTCATGTTCCTTTTAGATGTTGCTCCTTGAAAACTTGTTTGGCCTGAAGATGATCCCTGGCCTGGGAAGTTCCAGATGCCCCGTCCCAGCCCCACTGGCCCTGCCATTGCCACTGTTCTCACCACTTTTCTCCAGGTCTCCACTGGAAGGGCTTCAGGGCTGGTGGTGACTGGGGTCCACTTCCTTACTGTTAAATCTTGTCTTGATGGCCTTGCTTTATAGAAAAGGAAAAGCATTTTTGCCTGAGGTCAGGAGCAGTTTTGAGGTCAGGGGTAAGAGTATTCAGTCGTTGCTGAATGATAAAAGGGTAGAAAGGGGAGGAGGGCCTTAGGAAAAAAAAGTGTCTAAATGGTGATGGAATTGCTTCCCACTAGCTTTCCATCGTCTTCAAGCACTATTGTCTGTCCTCTTGCTGAACTATGTGTTATTACTGGGACATGCAGGGCTCCCTCCCTTCCTTTTTCCAATGGGTTCTTGGAGAAGAAATCTTGAAAGAGAAAATGTGTGGGCAGTGGGAGTTTTCTGATTCTCTCCACCAAATACCTGGTTCTTCTGTTCCTGAGAAACCCATGCCTCAGGGTGGCTTGGACCTGAGTCAGCAGTGGTGGATCCAACTGTGCATGTTCCAGGCTGTAGAAATTGTTTCTAGGCCTTGGCCTTTTCTTTTTAGGGTACTCTATGCTTCTGTCTCTAGAGAGTATGTCTTTCAGAAGCTTGCCTTTTGATAACCCACCAGTGCCTGGCTCTTGGAGATCATTCTGCCCAACACGCAAGTGCTGTCCTTCCCGAGGTGGTGGGTTGCTGTCCACAAGATTTCTCTGTTGTGTTCCCTGTTCTATACTACCCAGACACTCCAAAGATAAAACCATAGCTGGTTCTCTCTGCCTTCTGGAGGGGGATCCTATTTTCACAGTTTCCCTCACTGCCTTTTCCTTGGAATCTGCCTTTAGGATCCTCCTGGGAGCAGCCTGGGCCACCTCCTTCTTGAGTAGGCAACTCTGAAGAGCTGGGTAGAGACCATTTTTGTCCAAATGAAGTCCAAAGAGCATCTTGTTCTCCCTCCCTCCCCTGCTCTCCACTATTGCCTTCACTGCTGCGGCGCTCTCATCCGCAAGGGTAGTGTTGTAGTTGGAGAGCACATTCTTGGAAGTGAGCTGTTTGACCAGCTCCTTGTTGCCTAGCAACCGGGCATGTGCCAGTTCTGACCTTTGGAGCTTCAAGTGGCATTGCTTATAAAAGGCCTTCTGCTCCAGCAGGCGGGCATTTGCCTCATATTTCTTCATGGACTCCAGGAAACTGAGTTTCTTTTTCAGCAAGTTCTCTTCTTTCCAGTTAAAAGACAGAATTGAGAAGGATTTCTCTATTTCTTTGAGCCTTGTGCTTGTTCCAGATACAGAACAGTTCTTGTTTCCCTGATGGCTGACGCTGTCCGAAAAGCTCTGACAGTTGTTGCACTGGTGGCTCCTCCATGAAATGCCCAGTTGGGCCTGGGCATCTGCCATTTCTCTGCCCACCTGAGGACCTGGCCACCAGTGTTCTGTCAGGAGACCTCCGAGGGCCATCAGTGAACTGTGGGCATTGTGACCACAGGGTTCTATTCAGGGCCCCAGTGTTTGTTGTCAGTGTTTGTGGGTTGCCAAGACATGACATGTGGCAGCCACATACTTCTCTCCACAGATGGTTGTCTTGAGAGACTTGTTTACTTCTACCTAAGAACACTGCCCTTCCCGAGGGGACATCTTCCACATCTCTGTGTGATAGGAGCTGAATTCACAGGGGCAGGGATGAAGGCTCTGCGTGTGCATTTCAGTCTCTCACAGGTATTGGAGGTCTCTTAAATTTGGTTCTCTCTGATCTCCCTGGCAAGTGGTTATGAGAAAATTTTCAATAAGGTTATTAACAGAGATATCAGATATATAGTTACAATTTAGTAAGGGAACTTTTCTGTATCACAGGTATAAATAATACTTTATAAAGTTTTATTGTATGAATCTCAAAGAGTAGACTTGGTCGACTCGTTGAAGTTGGGCCCTTTCTGTACTTGTGGTATACAAGAAATGTATTCAAAGATGTAAGCTTGCAGAAGTTTTTTTTTAACTAAAAAAAGGAGGCAGAGGGCAGCATCTGTGGCTCAAAAGAGTAGGGCACTGGCCCCATATGCCGGAGGTGGCGGGTTTAAACCCAGGCCAAAAACTGCAAAAAAAAAAAAAAGGAGGCAGAGGAAGAAAAAGAAAGAAACATCAACTGTCAGCAGTTTATCCTTGCATGCTGAGCTCAAGAAACGTGGTCCTGATTGAATGTTAGACTTTTAAAATCAGGCTCAGACATAGTAACAAGTTGGCCAGTGCCAGTGTGCAGAGGTCCTGAATACCTAGGCCTATCCTGTCACCCCCCAAACTGCAGCCCCATTTATATGGGCACCCTCATACAAGATACTGCATTTGTTTTTAACAGCTAACCTTTTACCACCTATAATCCCTTTCTTCCTAGGGTCCATGGATGGTTGCCCAAACAGTATGAAAATCGTTCATGTCCTTTTCTCCTACTTTTCTACTGACTTCTATTTTCCAACCCATCCCCAACTCTCTGCAAACCCACAGACCCTAAACTCTTAACCTGTGTGTGTTTCTGAATTAGTGCTGCCCCTTCGTTCAGCCCACCAAACCTGAGACTCCCCTTCATCCATCTCACAACAGGTAGAGTCCACTTGTGTTTGTCCTGCCCTCGGAGCTCCTACTTTGCCCAACTTTATTGTGGAAAAACACAAAGCTTTGGTATCTCCCTCGCTTTCCTTACCAAGGGCCCTTAACTTTGGCCTACATTTAGGAGAAAGGTGATTTTTTATTTGTAAAATTAAATGATATAAAAGTGATTTCTAAATTAGAAAATGTTACTTAAATTTAAATGAGTCTTCATGAATTCAGGTTGCCCCAAACATCCAGGCCACTCTTTTTCCATTCAATGACTTGTCATATAGTTTGCATGGCTGATCCCAAAAGTATCCCCAGTCTCAGGTAGGAATATTAGTCAAAGCCAATCAAGGTAGTGCTATCTCCCTTGCTGCAGATTGGCTTGGACTAGGGACAGCCAGAACTACTTTGGCTTGAAGTATAACAAATTGTTTACTGAGCCTAGAGGGGGAGCACACTTGCTCTCTGATGAGAGTGTTTTGAAGCAACATTTCAAGCAAGGAAGCATAGGACTTCATTTGCTACTGTCAACTTTCCTACCATCAATGGGGCCCAGCTTTAAGATGACACAGACCTCTGGATCGCTGTGTGGAGGGACAGAAGTTTTTAAATCCCAGAGCTGAGCTATTTCATTAAATCATCCCACAGATCTTCAACTGACAGTATCTTAATTCCTCTAACTGACAAAGAAAATTTTACTTCTTAGCAAAGTAATTCCTTTGGGACTTTTCAGAAAAGATGTTGACCCATTGTAGAGGAGTGTCTCTCTTTACCATCACTGACCTTGAATGGTAAGAAAACCATCACAGTGGGCAGTGTTTCATTGCAACTGGTTAAATTTACCTAGCAGTGCACTTGTTGACTGTCTTTCCTGTCCCCCAGGGTTGTATCTCCTAGCCAAATCCTTGGTAATAAGCTTATCAGATGCAGACCAAATTCGAGGCTGTGTTGTCCCATTGGTAAAAAAAATTTAGACTCTGGTGAATTCTCTAAAATCTCACAGTTACAATGTTAATTAAATAAAATAATATGTATACAAAAATAAAAAATAATTAGACATTATAAAGAAAAATCTAATAAATTTTGGTTCAATGTTAAAAAAGAAATCTGGGACTGCACCTGTGACTCAAGGGGTAAGGCGCTAGCCCCATACACCAGAGATGGTGGGTTCAAACCTGACCCTGGGCAAAAACTGCAAAAAATAAATAAATCTGGGGGTAATCTTCTAATATTTAACCAATCAGAACAGATGCTAGCTATAAACAACTATTGCAGCTGAGAACAGTCTGCACCTAAAACTTCACATCCAATCACAGATCTAAGTAATGTGGCCATATGTTTGAACAATTTTAGAGTTATAAAAGATTTTAGAGAGTAATTATTAATTTAACCAACTATTATATGAGGATAAACTTTGCAGTGATGCATACTGATGCTTGGAAAAGAAAGGAAAGGATCATAAAGCCCTTGGTGGAGGTAAGCACCCAGTAAAATGTGAGTGTTCCCCAAGTTCCAGGTGAATACCCAGCAGCGCTGTCCCAGTGCAATGATGGTGATGACAGGCCTACAGTGGGCCCAGCACCAGGCAATGTGATTTTCTCCAGGCTCATTGGACTGTTAGCCAAGATGGTCAGCACACCATGCCTCTGAGGTCCATAAGGTATAAACTTTGACACTGGTTTAATTCTGTGACTATTTACTGCATCTTAATCCCATGTTAATGCTTGAAAAATACTATATTAATTCAGCTGTCTGTGTTGGGAACTTCACAGACACTTTCTTCACTTCTTGTTTCTGACCCTTCGTATCCAGCTGTGACCCTAGTTCTGCAGACCTTATGTCAGACATGACCCTCTCATTGTGTCTTTTCTTCAGTCCTTGACCAACTCTCCATTTGCTCTCTCACATAGACAAATGGGCTTTTCTGCTCCTTTAATCTATCATCTTCTCTGCTTCTGGACTAAGGACTTGGGTGCCACAGTGAGATTACTCTTAACATTCTACCTCGCTGTTGAATTTGGAAATGGTGAAATCAGATTACGCTTAATAAGGCAAGATTCCCAGGTCTGTATACCGACCCAGGGCACTGACCCTTTCTTTTGTGAAGGCCTGTGTCCATGAGAAGGGCTGACCAGCCTCAGGACCCTCTGGAGAAAGACCGAAAAAGACCAGCCCTGGGGGAGCTGATGGCCAGGAGGATGGGCTTACGCCTACCGAGGATGTAGCTCATCAGTGCTGGAAGTGTATTCCAAAGATACGGGCCTGACAACATCAGTGACAAGGACCCTCTGACTCTCCCTTCTAATGTGGGTTCTTTAGTCTGTAGTGTGTTTAATGTGAATTCTGCTCCCACGAAGGCTGAAAGCTTCCTTGTGAGTCATTCCTTGCTTCATTCCTCCTCAGGCTTCCAAGTGACGCACCTGGACAATGTGCCGCAAGTAAGGTAATGAAGCAGACAAGTTACAGAGCCCCCTGGCCACTCATGTCTACCTGGGGGAGTCTCTGTGTCATTGCGACATTGCTGCTTTTCTCATCCTTTTGAGAGCAGAAGGGAGTTTATGCACAAGCAAGGTTGATCTTTCTTGACTACACACCTTGTATTCAAGATAGTAAGGTGTTCTTAGCCACTTGGCTTCAACCCATTTTTTAAATCTCACACCGACACACTTCCCCATGTACACCGACCTTCTCCCGAGAGACTATTCTCCTAATCTCTATATAGATTATTTTACATAATGCAATTGTGTCTTTCTGATTAAAATCAGGTATATCCTTTCCGCCATCATTATATTCTCTTCACTTTCAGAGTTTAGTACACTTATACCACGTATGTGGACCCAGTGGTATCCATCAAACCTAAGGCTGATCAGTGGGAAACGGGGTTAGATCTCACAGAGAGCAGGTCCTGGAGGTTCTGGGTTCTTTCATGCCTTCAGTCACAGTCTAAGTGCCTTATTTCAAATCCAGCAAAATCACCTTAATTCACTGAGCACCTGTTATGTATTATTGCTGAAAGATACTGTCCTATCTTTGCGAAGGTACAAAATGCTCAAAGCTTCTCTCTGACAAGTGACTATTTGCTAAATCCCAGGGGCAGCAACAAGTCCTTTCTGCTCTGATTATGGAAAGAAAGTAGGAAAGGTGGCCAGAGCTCCTGTCCAAGTGATGATAGGTCTGCAGCCCAGAGAGGATAGGAATTGCCAAAGTTATGTAGAGAACCGAGGTCACTGGGCTCCAAGGCCAGTATGCCTTGAACTGCACTGGGTTGGTTGTCTCTGCTCAGCATCTTATGAGTGAGACAGCTGCCAAAAGGCAAGGTGGAGGAGGGATCTTTGTGGATGCAGCAGACAAAACCACCCTTACAAAGTGGGGTCTACAGAGTTCCTGTGTCCCCTTCATTCATATTGGACACGGGTGTAGTTTTCCTTATTTGCTTTCCATACTGGTGCTGTGGAAGGGCAGCACCTAATCCTTCACTTCCAAAGGGTCCCTAGAAAATGCAAAGACCCTTCACACCCCTCAAGCCAAAGTGACTTTCTCCTGCCTGTGTAGTTCAACCTCAAAGTGTTATTTGTCAAACTCTGTCTTTTAAATCTACACTATCAAACATCCTTCAAAAAAAAAAAAAAAATGACGGGAAGGAACATACTTTTACCTCCCCCTATAAACAGTGAGCTTTGGTCTGCAATCTACTGAGTGTAAGGAGAGATGCCCTGAGCTGGGCATAGGAAAGACGTACCCAAGGTAGGTGGGCAGAACTTTGGAAGACTTGCTGGGGAGGCGTATATTCTTTGTGATTCTTTGAAATGGTTTTCAAATCATTTTTGATTTGGTTTTGCTCTAAGGTAGCTTGAGAGCAAGGGCTCTTTTCTTCACCTATCCAGCAAAAAGAGTGTATCAGCAGAAGCCCAGTCCCCTCCTCAGCCTGGGCTGAGGGCAAGCCCTATGTCTGCAGTCCCTAGTAGGAACCTGGCTGTGTGCAAGTCTAGATGGGTAAGTGACTTCTAGTGGGACTTTCTTCTTAAGGATATACTGTATACTCTAGGCACACATGTGACCTGAGTTAAGAAACTTATGTCTATTCTGCTCAGTGCTCTTAGCTTATTCCAGCTAGCAGTGGATATTTACCTTTAACCCTTGCTAGGTATTGCTAACATGTTTCTAATTCCAGAGTAACCTACTCCAAAAAAGAACTTTGAGATTATATTCTTGTCACAAGCTAAGAGTTGGCTATATCTAAAACTCAGGTAATGGCTATCAACTTGTACTCACCCTGTTTGGACACTGTGATATCACTGCTTCTGTTAAGTCAAACTACTGGTCAAGTACAGTTTTTAGGCACTTTTCATATGTAACTGCAGGTTTCTTTTTTTCTTTTTTTTCCTTTTGTTGCCATTTTAATAGAAAAAGAATATCAACATATATTACAAAATATATTTCACATAGATTTGGCAACGGAAAATTTAAAAACACTACCTTTATAAAAGAATGTCAAAAAGCACATTCCAGCTGAAGCAAAGACATGCAACCTGGATAGTTCTAGAAGAAAGTCTAAATAAATAAATTTTTATTCTGGGAGAGAAAAAGATACCTCCAAAGGACATAAAACCAGAAGCAACAACAAAGGACTAATAAATCTGCATAAAAATTAAAACCCGAGATATGGCAAAACCAAAAACATCCTAAATAAGTCTAGAAACTAACAACAAACTGGAAAAACATGTAACATTATTTACTTTGTAAAACCTAACAAAGACATAGGGCTCTTCAGTTTACACAGAAATCATACATCTCAATAAGAAAAAGGTAATTCATAAGGAAACATTGAAAAAAAGGAGAAAATATATGAAAACATAGCCGGAGCCACTGCTGCCTGAGACATGTTCAAGGTACTTCAGAGGTCCATGGGGCCGGCCAGCCTGAGCCTGCTCACCTTTAAAGTTTATGCAGCACCGAAAAAGGGTCACCCCTGCAAATCCAATGAAGATTAATGACCTTTCACTCTACTCAGTTCCCGAGGGTCAATCCAAATACGTGGAGGAGCCATGGATCCAACTTGAAGGAAGCATCTCAGAGCTGCGACACCACTGAGTGCCAGATAGTAGCTGGTGATAGGAAACATACTCCCCAACTAAGCCCAAGATGCAGTTTGGGTCAATGGGGGTTAGACAGCTACAAATATCTCCAATGCCCCTCCGGGGTTTTTCCCAAGACTTGGTGTTATCGGTTTTGCTGGCCTTGGTGGACTACATTTGGCTAGAGGTTTAAAAGTAAAGAAGCTGGTGTCTCCACCTGGTTTCATAGCATTTGCTGCCTCTATTTATTACCCACAACAAGCCATTGCATTTGTCCAGGTCAGGGGGAGAAATTATATGACTGGGGTTTCTGAGGATAAATAGTCATAGAAGATTTGTGGAAGGGAAACTTTCAAAAGCCAGGAAATGTAAATAATTCACCTGGAAATAAGTAGAAAATTACATTCTCTGCCATTTTAATCAGATATAGGTAAACATTGGAAACTCCATACAGTAAATCAATATTTTAACAGAAAAATGACAAGTCAGTATTGAATGTATTAAACTGGTATTCTTCACCAGGAAAAATTATACTAGGCCTCTAGTTATCTTTGGTGATGTCATCCTACAAGCAAACTAATCTGAAATCCTGTCACCTAGAGATAATGTACAAGCTTTAGAATTCTTCATTCTTATGTTGCTATTTATGTACATAATTAAAATCCAAGTTTTAAAAAAAAGAAAATATACCAAATATCACTCATAATTAAAGAAATGTGTATTGACAATAAGATACCATTTTCCTCGTCCATGAGAGAGCAACCATCAAAATGCTGAGGACGCCCCTGCTGGGGAAGGCGTCATCTACTCACTGCGGGTCCAACTCTACTGACATGATTTGACCAATCTATAAAAATTAAAATGTTCATACCTGGCCAGGCACAGTGGCTCACGCCTGTAATCCTAGCACTGTGGGAGGCCAAGGCAGATGGATCACTTGATCTCACGAGTTTGAGACCAAACTGGGCAAGAGTGAGACCCTGTCTCTACTAAAAATGAAAAATTGAGGCAAAAGGATCGCTTGAGTCTAAGAGTTTGAGGTTGCAGTGACCTATGACAGCATGGCACTCTACCAAGGGTGACAAAATAAGATACTATCTCAAAACAAATAGAAGTTCAAACTCTAGCAATCTGACAACATATATTGCTCAACAATATACATTATACTTCAGGACAGTGCAGATAATTGATAATTGTAAAAAATTATAAACAGTCTAAGTGTCCATCAACAGGGAACTGGTTAATTATAGCATATCCAGAAAATAAAATGCAAGACAGCTATTTAAAAAAGTGAGGAAGACCCTACATGTATGCACTGATACTGAAAGGTCTTCACTATGTAGTAGTAAAAAAAGTATATACAATACTTTTATAAAATGACTCTAAGTTAACAAGAACAAATGTATCTAGTAGTGCATGAGTGAGAATAAAAGAGTACACGACGGTAAACTGCAATTCTTCTCTCCAGAGTATTATAAAACACTGTTGCCTGTGATTACGTTTAGATAAAGGAATAAAGGGTAGGAAGGGGGGGGATTTTTACTTTTCATTTTTTGCCATTTCATACTGTTTATGTTTCTAGCCTTAAATGTGTAACATTATGTCCTTCGGTAGGGATTAAATGGTTGGACAGAATATAACTAATTCACTGTTTTCTTTGTAACTGTCTATATTTTAAAAAACCGTAATTGTTTTTATACATATACATACACACAAAGATAGTGCACCAAAATATACAAAATTAAAAAAAATACACAGATAAACATAAATACACACACACTGATATCAAGCCTTCCCTTTACTTGTGTCAAACAATTCCTATCCTACTGTACAATATGTAAGGAATAGTTAGTAACTATCCAAAGGTCTCAAAGCCTTCATTACTGTTCATTCCACGCCTGGAGGTTCCATTTCATATGGTGATACAAGAAGATGGGTACAAAGTATCAGCGAGTCAGGAAGACATTCCAAGCGCCTTATATGAACAACGTTCTGACCACTGCACACCCCTTTTGTTCTTGCATTGCCTCACAGTCACGTTTCAGAGGCTGGTCTTCGAATCAGGTCACCAAAATATGCAGTGATTGTTTTCAATTTGTTGTTAAGAAAGTTCTGCTCTATTTCCACTTGCCCTCCAGGCCCAGCTAAAGATGCCACCTGGTCAACATCAGCATTTCTTGGAAGAAAATAAACAATATTATTAGTGATCTTCTGGGAAAGTCTGAAAATTTCAAAGCCATCAGGAGACATCATCGTCCTAATGTCAAAGGTCTCTGCAGTGATGTAGTCTGGCCCTCCCCAGGGTGGGCTAAGGAATACAACATCAGCCTTTAAAGCAGCAGCCAGGAGCAGTACGTCTCCACAGATGAACTCTATTTTATCTGCTACACCATAAACTTCTGCATTATTATGAGCAAGATCAATCTTAACAGGATCGATATCAATGGCAATCACTCTTTTTCCTGTTAAGGCAAACTGAATGGTATTCCCTCCAACTCCACAGAAGGCATCGACCACCACGTCACACTTGAAGGACTGACTGATACGGCCTGCAATGTGCTCAGTGATCTTCTCAGGTGTAACTGAAAACCAGCCCTCTCTGTCCAATTTAATCCCATCATCAAAACGGGAAAAGAGCCTATATCTCTGGGCCCAGTATTTTACTGGTTCAGGAACAGAAGCTATCTCAGGAGGCAGACCATTTACCCTTCTGTTCTTGTTTTTCTTCTTCTTTTTACTTCCAGCTTCAGTTTCTGCCTGAAGAGAGTCTGCTGTGTCTCCAGTAACACAATCCTCCTTCTCTGGAACAGTTGCCCCCAAGCTAGCTCCTTCATTTGCTTCTGTTTCAAGTTCACCAGCTGAAGAGGTAGCCTGACCCCTTTCTGGTTTGGATTACTAGTCTCCAGTGGGTCACCACCTTTTTTAACAGACCTGTCTTGTTCCTCTGAATCAGTGCTTGTGCAAGTCTCTTGCACATTGTCGTGAGAAAATGACTCCTGCGACACCTCTTCATCCACTGGTTCATTAACCCACGTTAGAAATTTTTCTACCTTTCTCAGAGCTTTGCTTTTCTTGAAAAATGGTTTTCCTGACTCTTCAGTGAAGAAGATGTGTTTGTTTTTCATCTTTATTTGCTTGCGCATGTCCAGGTACTTGGACTTACGCTTCACGTTCTTCTCTAGATACCTGACCTGCCGGTGACTGAAATTTGGAATTCCGCCATATTTTTGTCCTGAGCCATGCTTGAATCCTAGAAGGAAACCACTGTCATCAACGTCTGGATCTGGGATTTCATCGATGTCCAGTTCATGGCTCCTCTGGAGTTTGGTTGGCCTGTGCTCAGGTGGATCATCGTCACACTCCTCTCCATCAATACCGTTGGTGTGTGGTCTGTCTCTGCTTGTGTTTGCTCCTGAAGACTCCTGTGAATCCTGAACTGGCTGATCTGTGCTTCTATTCTCAGATGAACGGTTTTCCTCAGTTCTGCCATTACCTCGTTCACTCTGGCCAGATGTGGGGCTCTCTGTCCTGCTGCTAACCACTTCACTGAGCTGCCGGCAACCATCACAACTTACAGAGGAATCTAACTGGCCCTGTTCTACTTCTTCTGAATTTAGAGTTATGTTACTAATTCCATCAAGTATTTCATTATGATCCTTATCACTTGCACCAGAGTTGTCATTATCTACCATAACAGGAGAAGATGGAAAAGACATTAAATCAACTTTCATGCAGTTTTCATCTTTCTTGCTTTCAACTTCTGTTTTAGATGCACAAATATCCATATCACAGCCGTGTGAGCCATCAACAGTCCAGCCCTGTGCCTCCCAATACTGAAACTGTTCCAAACAATACCAATAAAGTTGACTATAATGTTGCTCCCATTCTTCCTTTGTATCAGGAAAGTGCCAAGGTTCAACAGACAGTGTTTGATCTGGATGTTTCGCTTGCCAGCTTTGCCACAATAGTCCTCCTCCATATTCATTCCAATACTTTTCCCATTTCTACATTATTTCTAGCTTTGGTGACAATGTATTTTCAACAGGAAAATTTTCTGTTTCAATGTCTTTTTTACTTTGAAGTTTGCATGTTCTGATGTTCTCATATTGTTCAACTAAAGATGGATCATCTGAATCCAACATGTCATCTTCTTCATATTTTCTCCAAGATTCTTGCATAATTTCATTTAAGTACTTTGTTTGAAGCTTTTTCGTCTTTCTTTTAACTTTATTTCTAGTATTCATAGACACCTCAAAATTTTTATGTGTAGCAATGCCTCCAAATTGAAGTAGCAACCCCATATTTCTCATGAGTTCAGCCTCAGAATCAAGTTCACCCTCGTCCAAGCCTTTGCTGTCACATGACTCTGCAGTACCCTGGGACTGACCACCATCCTGCTCTTCTGCAGCATGGTCTCCTGTATTGTTGCCACTGCATTTTACATAGTAGCCTTTTGATCCCAAATTGCACAATTTTCAATCCTCCACAAACGCCCTGGAGCAGAGAGGCAAAGGATTTTACGTCTTCAACGAAGAGAAGCATTTCGGCCATGCGGCTCCACTTCTCGCAGCACATTTTACCCCCTCAGAGGCAGCCGTGCCCACCCAGCTCCGGCCGGGCTTCTGCTGAGTTACTGGGGACCGAAAACAGGCCTCGCCGGCCGGCCCAAACTCAAGGTTCAGGAGCTGGCCCGGGATCGCTCGTGCGCGGACCGCCAGCGCCGGGAGCAACCCGAGACGCTGCTACGTAACTGCAGGTTTCGATTTAACAGTAAAAGTAAGAGCTATTTACCAAAATCTTGATAATAGATTATAAAAAGAATCAGTGTCGGATCAAATTGTGCCATGGATATTATTTTTTAAAAATCTGCTGGCTCGGTGCCTGTGGCTCAACGAGCTAAGGCACCAGCCACGTACACCTTAGCTGGCGGGTTCGTATCCAGCCCGGGCCGCCAAACATCAATGACGGCTGCTACCAAAAAATGGCCAGGCGCTGTGGGAGTGCCTGTAGTCCCAGCTACTTGGGAGGCAGAGGCAGGAGACTCGCTTGAGCCCAGGAATTGGAGGTTGCTGTGAGCTGTGATGCCACAGCACTCTATTCAGGGTGACAGCTTGAGGCTCTGTCTCAAAAACAAAACAAAACAAACAAACAAATACATATATATATATGTATATATATCTGTTAGCAACCACATGCAGGAATGTTCATGCAAGAGGTCCTGTAAGCTCTCTGTACTTTCAGGACTTGTGGACCATTGTTAAAGTGACCGGAGATAGGTTCTGACTGGCATCAGTCAAAACAGATGTGTTCTGGCTCCATTTCTGCACGTTTACATGTGTAGGGATCAAGCCCTGAGTGTCCTTCCTGAGGGTAATGTTAAGTACAGGCTTCCTTGGATTCCTATCCCTATTCTTGCAAAGTGGAGAGGGTCACTAAAAGTATTGTAGCCAGGATACATACCTTGAATACCCTCAATTTCACCAATGCAACTCAATCTCCAACATACTAATTAGCAAGCCACTGATCTCACAAATAAAAACCTATTTTGGACATTTACTATGAAATTAGCAAAGCTTCTGGTTGTAAATTGGATATCAAAGCTTCAGTAATAGACCCAAAGAAATGGAAATGTATGAAATGACAAATAAAGAATTTAAACTACTCCTCTTAAATTCAGAGAACTACAAGGAAATATGGATGGGAAATTAAGTGAAATTTAGAAAACAACTCATGAATAGAATGAGAAGTTTGACAAAGTGACAGAAACAATAAAAGAGAAATAATGTTGAAGGAAATTTGAAAAAAAATGATAGATTACTTTTTTCTATTGAAAAAAGAGATTCAATTAACAATGGGTTTCTTGGATCAGTGCCTGTAGCTCAAACGGTTAAGGTGCCAGCCACATACACCAGA
Organism: Arctocebus calabarensis; assembly: GCA_963573935.1. Classification (NCBI taxonomy): domain Eukaryota; kingdom Metazoa; phylum Chordata; class Mammalia; order Primates; family Lorisidae; genus Arctocebus; species Arctocebus calabarensis. The sequence goes on from CAUYON010198547.1 coordinate 22,918, forward strand.
GTTGATGGGTTTGAATCCAGCCCAGGCCTGCCAAACCACAAAGACAACTACAACCCAAAAATAGCCGGGCATTGTTGTGGGTGCCTGTAGTCCCAGCTACTTGGGAGGCCGAGGCAAGAGAATCACTTAAGCTCAGGTTAGAGGTTGATGTGAGCTGTCATGTCATGGCACTCTACCCAGGGCAACAGCTTGAGTCTCTGTCTCAAACAAACAAACAAAAAACAATGGGTTTCTTATCTGAAAACATGAGTGGCCAAAGGAAGTAGCATTAAGCTACTAAGAGAAAAGCATGAACCACAAATTATATATCCAGTAGAACTATCCTTCAAGAATAAAGAGGAAATAAAAACATTTTCAGATAAAGGAAAATAAAGAGAACCTTTAAGAAACCTACTATTAAAGACTGGCTAATGGAAATTCTTTAAGCAGAAAGGAAAAGATAAAGGATACCAGTAGGGCGCCGGCCCCACATACCGAAGGTGGCAGGTTCAAACCCGGTCCCGGACAAATTGCAACAAAAAAATAGCTGGGCGTTGTTGCGGGCGCCTGTAGTCCCAGCTACTCAGGAAGCTGAGGCAAGAGAATCGCCTAAGCCCAGGAATTGGAAGTTGCTGTGTGCGGTGGCCACGGCATTCTACTGAGGGCAATATAAAGTGATACTCTGTCTCAAAAAAAAAAAAATAATAATAATAAAATAAAATAAATAAAAAGCAAACATAGGAATGGATAACTGTTGGGGTAAAAATATAAAAGTATAATAGATGTTCTTTTCCTGAGATATTTAGATTATTTTTGGTGGTGGGAACAAAAATAATACACCATCTGATATGGTTCTCAATATATGTAGGGAAAATACTTAAGACTCTGCTCTAATAATTCCAAAGAAGGTAAAATAAAACTTTCGCTTTTCTTTTACTTATCTAACAAACAAAAGTGTTTTCAAAGTAGTAACAGTAAGAAAGTAGTAATACACAGTGCAACAATTTGTAAGCATATACTAATGGGTTATAAGTAACAACAATGAGCCAGTGGAATATGAAATTAAAAAAACATTACCACTTTCATTGTCACCAAAAAATAAAATAAAATAAAATAAAATATGTAGGCATAAATCCAACTTAACATTTGCAATATCTATGTGAGGAAAGATATGAAAGCATTAAATAAATTGAGAGCTATTCTATATTCATGGATAGGAAGACTCAATATTTTCTTTTTTTCTTTTTTTTTTTTTTTTTGAGACAGAGCCTCAAGCCGTCACCCTGGATAGAGTGCTGTGGCATCACAGCTCACAGCAACCTCCAATTCCTGGGCTCAGGCGAGTCTCCTGCCTCTGTCTCCCAAGTAGCAAGGACTACAGGCGCCCACCACAACATCCAGCCATTTTTTGGTTGCAGCTGTCATTGTTGTTTGGCGGGCCCAGGCTGGATTTGAACCCACCAGCTCAGGTGTACGTGGCTGGCGCCTTAGCCCATTGAGCCACAGGCGCCGAGCCAAGACTCAATATTTTCAAGATGTCAGCCCTTCCAACTTGACCTATAGTTTAACGCAATATCAGTCAAAAGCCCAGCAAGTTATTTTGTGGATATCAGTAACCCAATGCTAAAGTGTATATAGAGTTAGAAGATCCAGAATAGCCAATACAATATTAAAGGAGAAGAATAAATTTGGAGGACTGATACTACCTGTCATTAAGACTTGCCAACAAATCAATAGTAACCAACACAGTATGGTAAAAGTGAAAGAAAAGACAAATAATTCATTAGAACAGAATGGGGAACGCAAAAATAGATTGACACAATCAACCAACATTTAACAAAGAAGCAAATGTAATACAATGAAGCAAACATAGTCCAGTACCATTTGTTGAATGGTACTGGAATCATTGGACATGCACCTACTAATGAATAAGTAAATGAATCTAGGCACAGACCTTACATCCTTCACAAAAATCAACTCAAAATGGATCACGGACATAAATGCAAAATGCAAAACTATTAAATTCCTACAGGAAACTTAGATTATCTTGGGGATGGTGAGAAATTTTAAGATACAACACTAGAGTCATATGAGATAAATAATTGATAAGCTGGATTTTAATAAAATTTAAAACTCTGCTCTGTGAAAGACAGCATCAAGGGAATAAGAAGGCAAGCCACGGACAACAAGAAGTAATACTTGCAAAAGACATTTCTGATAAAGTACTGTCATAAAATAAAGAGCTCTTAAAACTCTTTCATTCTTTTTTGGGTGTCTGTGGGAGGTTTTCTTTCTTTTTGTTTTTTGTTTTCTGTTCCAGACATTTAATGAAACTTTCAAAACATTAGCTGATCATGCACTTAACAGAATATAGAATTCAATTGACCCACATACCAAGAATATAGACTTTCCAAAATAGTTTAGTAAAGTTACTAACAAGCAAACAAGTAGGAACAAACACTAAGCAGGGGAGAGAACCTGATTTCTAGAATGGTCACATAATATCCAAAATGTTCACTTTTTGAAAAAAAGAAAAAAAATTAAAAATTAAGTTTGTTCACAGAAAAATGGATAGAAAATATCTATTAGAAAGTCCTGGCAATGTAATTAGTAAAAAAAAATACTTTAAATCAACTGGCTTACATATTCTCAAAGAGTTAAAAGAAATCACAGATCAATAATTAAAGAAAACTAGAAGAATAATGTCTTTGTAAATAGAGACTATAAAGAGATAAGTGTTATAAAAAGGAACAAAGTAGAAACTGTGGAGCTGAAACATTCCATAAATAACATGGAAAATTTACTACAGAAGTTCAAGCAGATTTTAGCAGCAGATGAAAACAATCAATTAACTTGAAGAAAGGTCAATTGAGATTATCCTGTTTTAGGGACAGAAAAAGAGAGAAAAGGACACTTACATAGTGTTGGTGGGAGTGCAAACTGTGATAGTATAGCCTCTATGGAAAACAGCATGGAAATTTCTCAAAGAACTGACAATAGACCTACCATTTGATCTAACAATCCCACTACTAAGTGTCTACCCAAAGGGAAAAAAAAAGTCATTATATCTAAAAGACACCTACACTTGAATGTTTAGTGCAGGACAATTAACAATTGTAAAGATGTGATAGATATACTGATATATATTATATATAATAAAGAAAAAATCACAAAAAGAAATGAATGAATTAATGTCTTTTGCAGCAATCTGGATAGAACTGAAGACAATTATCCTAAATGCAGTATCTCAAGAATGGAAAAACAAACACCACATTCTCTGTCTAGTAATTTGGAATGAATTAACAGGCAATATGGGCACAGAAAACAGTAAAACTCATCAGAAATCAAGAAGGGGGAGGGATAAAAACTAACAGGTATAAAGAACACTATTTGGGGGATGGGCACACTTACATCCCTCACTAAAGCATTAGTGAGGGCCATCCATGTAATGAAAACATTTGTACCCCTTATTATTTTGAAATAAAAATAAAATATATGTTAATTGTAACAAAGTGAGGTGTAATAAAATGAAGTATGTTTGCAATAAAATGTTAAAAAAAAAAAAAAGTCCAGGCATGGTGGCTCACGCCTGTAATCCTAGCATTTTGGGAGGCCAAAGCAGGTAGATTGCTTGAGCTCATAAGTTCGAGGCCTCATTGAGCAAGAGTGAGATCCCCATCTCTAAAAATAGCTGGGCATTGTGGTGGCATTTGTAGTCCCAGCTATTTGGGAGGCTGAAGCAAGAGAATCACTTGAGCCAAAGAGTATGAGATTGCTGTGAGCTATGATGCCATGGTATGCTACTGAGAGTGACAAAGTGAGACTCTGTCTCAAAAAAAAAAAAGTTAAAAAAAAGAAAACAAAAGGAAAGCCCTATAACTGTGTAATTACAATGTTTCTTGGTTTCTGTTTTCAAATATCAAAGAAAAATATCTGATGAAAGGAAGTGAAGTACCTATTCTCAACACTCTTCTTCAAAACGTTAAGGTCACTTTTACAACATCAATAAAAATATTTAGATTTCCACCCGACATATTTCTTCACTTATGTGAGTAGGAATACTCTCAAAACCTTAGTCCTTTTCTCTTGCTTCATACTAGACATGTTTGATTAAACCATTTTCTTATTGGCTGGGACTAAAATATTAGACAGAACTCATTACGATGTCTTCCAAAATACCAAGATAATCTCGATACAAATTTTGGTGGCCAATATGATAAGATATTAGGGATACTTTGTTTTCTAATGGCAAGTATGTTGTGGCAAGTATGTGTATTTACTTAAGTGAATTTTATAAAACACATAGATGATTCTATTACAATATAAAACATTCATTAACTTGTCTTTACTATTCCTGATGACTTTAAATAACAAATTAATTATACAACAACAAAGTTCCTTCTTTATTTAACCTTGTGTACCAAATGTTGTAAATGCCAAAAAAAAGAAACGTTTTAAGAAATCTCATATTAAGAACCTTGGTTACCATTTAGCCTCAAGGATAGAAGGAAAAGAAAAGAGAAAAAAATTTTCTGAGATTTATAAAGGAAGAATGGATGTAAAAGAATATTCCTTTGGACCTTAAAAAAATTCTCCATGTTCCAATGCTTTAACATAATGCCAAAAATAAGAATTTGCTGAATGAAAATAGCCAAACATTTATAAGACATATTATTTTTCTGACCAAAGTGCAATGATTTTTAAATCTTCTTAAATAAATTAGTGAAAAATAATATTCAAAAAATACAAATGGAAAATTTAGCCATTAAATTGCTTCTGATTTGTGCTAACCTTATATTTAGTCTAGAAAAAGAAACAAAAAAATTTGACATGTTACTAAAATGCTAACCAAATCATTTTAGCATAAATCTAGCACATGCATTTCAAGGTTCCACTGCTAGCAATTGTGTTAAGATCAACTGAATCATAAACAACACAATATAATAAGGCATAAGGAACATAAGTCATTACACGTGATCCTTGCTCTGTACCCTCACATTATGTCAGAAAATGCTGACAATTCCACCAGGTTCTGAACTCTTAGTGCACTTGGACCAAACCTTAGAAATAAAGAATAGTTCCCTGTCTTACAACTTTCTACAAGCTGTAGTAAACAAAACATATTTTTTAACCTTTCTGTAGGAAATGACCAGTTATTTTACAAATACAAAAACACTGCTAAGAATACATTTTGTGAGTTTGTTTATGCAAGAACTGACTGCACAGAAGTTCTTTGAAATTTGGTGGACAAATCCACCATTGAAAGTTTGCTATTGATGTCTTCAATTGTAATTGCTGAATTTTATTTCTCTTTTTCAATTCTAGAAGTTTTGTTTTGTGTATTTTGGGCTCTGTTGTTTGGCATATATGTTCATAATTGTTAGGTCTTTCTTATAGATCAATTATTTTATCATAAAATATTCTTTGTCTTTAGCAAAATTTTTGTTAAAGTATACTTGACTGATAAAAGCCTTAGCTTCATTTAAATTACACTTCATATGGCATATACTTCCCTATCCCTTTACTTTCAATAAATTTGTATCTTGATTTTAAGCACTTGTATGTCTTATTTGCAGCTTATGGCTGGATTATAATTTTGGTTTTTCTTCTCCATTCTGAAAATCTCTGTCTTTTATATTGGAATGTTTATTCCATTTATATTTAATATAATTACTTATATGGTAGCATTTATGTCAGCCAATTTGGTATTTGTTTTCTATTTGTCTTATGCATTTTTGTTCCTGTGTTTTCTCTATTGTTGCCTTCTTTTTGTTAAATAGATATTTTTCTAGTGTACCACTTAAATACAATTGTTATTCCTTTTACTACATTTTTTCAAGTTTTTTCTTCAGTGGTTTCCCAAAGTATTACAATTGAATTAATAATTTTAAAAAATCTAGTTTGAATTAATACAATTAATTTTTATAGTTTCCAAAATCTTTGCTCTAACATGAGTCTATTTTCTCACTCTTCATTTGTATTATTATTGTCATAAAATTACATCTTTTCCTACTTTTATTAAAGTATAGTTGACAAATTAAAATTTTATGCAGTCAATGCTTACAATGTGATGTTTGCTATACACACACATTGTGAAATTATTATTATAGTCAAGCTAATCAACATGCCAATCACTTCACATAGTTCCATTCTCTGTGCAATGAGAATACACAACATGTCCTCTCTCAGGACTCTTTTCAGGTATATAAAACAACTATAGTACCTACATTATGTGCTAGATCTTTAAATATTATTCTTTTTATAACTAAAACTTTATACACTTTGAACAATATCTCCCCATTCCTCCCACCATCCAGTTCCTGGAAACTACAGTTCTCTTCTCTATGTCATTTCTGAGTTCAACTTCTTGAGATCCCACATATTAGTAAGATCAGACCATGTTTGCAATTCTGTGTCTGGCTTGCTTTACTTAACATAATGTTCTCCATGTTCATCCATGTTTCTGCAAATGACAGGAAATCTTTCTTTTAAAGGCTAAATAGTATTCCATTGTGTCTATATACCATGTGCTGTTTATCCATTCATCCATTGATGAATGCAGGTTGATTTCATATCTCGACTTTTGTGAATAATGCTGCAATGAACATGGGAATGCAGGTACCTCTTCAAGATGGTGATTTTATTTTATTTGCATATATACTTAGGAGTGGGAATGCTAGATAATATAGTAGACCTATTTTTAATTTATTTAAGGAAGTTCTATACTGTTTTCTATAATGGCTGTACTAACTGATGTTCATGCAAACACTGTATAAGACTCTTCTTTTCTCTATATCATTATTTTTTGACTTTTCAGTAATAGACATCCTAATACTTGTGGTGATATCTCATTCTAGTTTTGATTTGCATTTTCCTGATAATTAGTGATATTGAGCACTTTTCACATACCTGTTGCCTATTTGTAGTTCTTCTTTGGGAAAATGTCTATTTAGGTTCTTGTCCATTTTTAAATTAGATTGTTTGTTGCTATTGAGTTGGAGGCATTCCTTACATATTTTTTGATATTAATCACTTACCAGATATACAGTTCATAGACATTTTCTCTCATTCCATAAGTTGCCTTTTCATTCTATTGATTATTTCTTTTGCTGTGCAGAAACATTTTAGTTGGTTGTAGTCTTAGTCTTTGCTTTTTGGTATCATATCTTAAAAAATCATTGCCAAGACCAACATCAAAGAGTTTTTTCCTATATGTTCTTCCAAAAATATTATGGTTTCAGGTCTTACATTTAGGCCTTTAATAGATTTTGAGTTCTTTTTGTGTATGGTGTAACATAAGGGTACAATTTTATTCTTTTGTATTTGGATATCCAGTTTCTCCATTGTCATTTATTGAAAGACTATCCTTTCCCCATAGTGTTTTCCTGGTTCTTTTGTGAAAGATTAGTTAATTTAATGAGTCTATTTATTGGCTCTCTATTTTATTTGATTGGTCTGTGTGTCTGTTTTTATGCCAGTACCACACTATTTTGATTATTATAGCTTTATAATATAATATGATGTCAGGTAGTATGAGGCCTCCAGCTTTCCTATTCTTGCTCAAGATTATTTATTTGGGTCTTTTGTGGTTCAATACAAGTTTTAGGATTGTTTTTCTATTTCTGTGAAAAATCTCATTGGAGTTTTGGTAGGGACTGCATTGAATCTATAGATCACTTTGTGTAGTATTGACATTCAAACACTATTACTAAATACAAATTATTAATATTAAACCATGAAGATAAGATATATTTCTTTATTTTTGTCTTTTTAAATTTATCAATATTTTAGTTTTCAGTGTAAAGATTCTTCACCTTCTTGGTTAAATTTACTCCTAAAAAAATTTTTTTTATGATATTGTAAATAAGGGTCAGTCAGTGAAAAATTATTGTATTCCTTTGGCGGTGTCATATTTCCTTAATCATTCATATTTCTTGAATTCATGGATTGCTGTATTTTTATTTAAAGTAGCAGTCTACTTCTCTAGTCTTTATTGACTAAATTTAGGAGAGAAATACCTTCTCCAGTATTTCAGGTTAAGAATTCTGAAGTTCTGTCAGATCTTTTTAAGGGAGATCCTTCTCCATACCTCTTGTTCCCTCAGTGGGAGAATTTCTTGAGATTGTATGCCTTCTCTAGATCCCATCAATCCAGACAAGAACTTCCTGTTTGTTTTCCCTAGGGTGGAGTCATAATCCTCAAGTTTGTGAGCCTTTTCCTAATTCTACGAAGTGGGCCAGCTATCTGCCTATGCTTATAAGCCATCTGAACATATTTTCCCTTACTTTTCACAGGGGCTCATTTGGGCAGCCAGCCAAAGAGTGGGTGAGATATTTGAAGCATTTGGTATTCTGAAGGGTATCTGGAGATGAGCAATTCCAAGTGGCTTAGAGTCCATGATATAGTTAGTAGAATCACTGGCAGTTCTAAGCCCTGGTTGCTATTAGTCCCCACTTCTCTTCCCTGCTCTTACCCTTTCCTAACAATTCAGCTATGCTGATTATCTCAGTATTCTGGGTGGGGTGAGAATAATGTGGGTTTCTTGGGCAGTGTCTTGCATGCCTAGAGAAAGCAGACACTTGCTCTTTATGTTCTCACTTTCTCCTGTGGGAGAAATCATGGGCTGAAGGAGTCTCTGTCAGTACTGAGCTGTGCCACTTTGGGGGAGGGCTGATGCAGGTAAAGTAAAACTGTTTTTTTCTTAAAGTTTCATAGTTCTCTTTATAGAGACCTTTCACATCCTTTGTTAGGTAAACTCCCCAATATTTCATCTTCCTTGGCACTACTGTGAAAGGAAGAGAGTCCTTGACAGTTTTGTTGGCTTGGTTATTATTCGTAGATAGAAAGGCTACAGATTTATGGGTGTTAATTTTGAAGCCTGAGACACTGATGTATTCTTTGATTACTTCTAAACATTTTGTAGTAGAATCCCTGGAGTTTTCCAGATATACAATCATATCATCTGCGAATAGTGAAAGTTTGATCTCTTCTGACCTTATGTGGACACCCTTAATTACCTTTTCTTCCCTAATTGCAATGGGTAAAACTTCCATTATAATGTTGAAGAGCACAGGAGATAATGGGCAATCTTGCCTGGTTCCTAATATAAGTGGAAATGATTTCAATTTAACTCCATTCAATACAATAGTGGCTGTGGGTTTGC
>CAUYON010198548.1:0-13398 GCA_963573935.1 Arctocebus calabarensis
GTGGGAGCCTGAAAGGAGAAATGGGGAGAATCAATGTTCATCCAGGGCTAGGCAGCACGCTAGCTACTTTATACACTTTTCCCTCTTTAACTCCTAGAGTTACCCCACTCCCACTTTAAAGATTAAAAACCCGAGACTCAGAGATTTAAGTAAGTTACCTGATGTATTTCAGCTAAGTGGCCAAGCAGGTGTTTAAACCCGGTTCTATCAGATTCTCCAACCCACACCGCGTGCATGTTTTACTAGCCAGCCTCAGGATTTGTTGCCAAAGGGTCTATTGGCTCTGCCTTGTATTTGTTTTTATTTTATTATTATTTTTTGAGACAGAGCCTCAAGCTGTCACCCTGGATAGAGTGCTGTAGCATCACAGCTCACAGCAACCCCCAATTCCTGGGCACAAGCCAGTCTCCTGCCTCCGCCTCCCAAGTAGCTAGGCCTATAGGCACCCCCCACAACGCCCGGCCATTTTTTTTGTTGTTGTTGTTGCAGCCGTCATTGTTGTTGGGCAGGCCAGGGCTGGGTTTGAACCCGCAGGCTCAGGTGGCGCCTTAGCCCGTTGAGCCTTGTATTTGTTTTTAAAGAGGGTTATTTCCCTATGAGCAACTTCTAATTTTTTTTATTTCCATGATTTATCTAGAACACAATTACACACTTTCAGTTGAGAGGGAAACTGTCCTGCATGGGAAACTGCTTGTTTACAACAGCTTTCTCCTTTCAGCGCTCAGCCCTCTGCCCCTGGAGAGGGCCTTTATTACCCCTGCATGGTGAGTGTTCCCCAGTACCAGAGTTCTCGGCCCCACAGCCTGGCTGTTCATCAATAAAGCACTTCATTTACACCAGGGGAGTCTCTCCAGTCAAGTCCATAATAAAAGGGCAAGTCATAGTTAAAACAGAATTGGGTTTTTACTATGGTAACTGCGTAAACTCTTACTGACACTGAAAAGCATCAATGACTGGGGAAGACGGTTAACCCGGAGAAAGAGCAAATAGTCTCCTGACCTATTCTTTTCATAGCAAAATCATATTATGAAAACTTTTTTCTTCTTCTTTCTGCAGTTAGGAAGAGGGGACCTAACATTAAATCAGCACAGTTACGTTGTCAAAATAGGTAAGAGTTGGCTCAGCGCCTGTGGCTCAACGGGCTAAGGCGCCAGCCACGTACACCTGAGCTGGCAGGTTCGAATCCAGCCTGGGCCCGCCAAACAACAATGATGGCTGCAACCAAAAAAAAAAAAAAATGGCCAGGCGTTGTGGCGGGTGCCTGTAATCCCAGATACTTGGGAGGCGGAGGCAGGAGACTCGCTTGAGCCCAGGAATTGGAGGTTGCTGTGAGCTGTGATGCCACTGCACTCTCTCCAGGGTGACAGCTTGAGGCTCTGTCTCAAAAAAAAAAAGGTAAGAGTCAAGACAAAAATACAGATTGTAAGAAAAAAAAAAACCACCCTGTTGCTGATTAATGCCATTATTACAGTAGCTCTTGAAACCTTACTCAAATGAAGGGCTCAGGTTATTCATTCCCCACCCTCCTAGGTTGGAAATTTTCAAAGCAGCACATTTTGGAAAGCTTATTTTCTATAGGTGTGTGAGCCTTCTCTGACTTGAAACTGCAAATGGCTCGTTATTTATACTCATTTTTGTTGGATCCTGTTTTTTACAAACCTGTACCGGATTGTGGCCAACTTGGAAAAATAATCTCTACTCCTACCTCAATAAAACTATCACCGGTAGAGGCACTGTCATTCCTGATAATGTGTCTAAGAATTAGCACACAGTTGAGTACATTTCAGGAGGAGAAAAAGAAAAAAAATTGTTTCTTGCTGAAACCCAGAGGGAAAAATCTTTCTAACTGCATCTGTTCCCCCAAGTCAACCTACACAAAGCATTCACTACAAATCATTAACAAAACCATTAAGATTTGATTTCTATCTAAGCAATTATTGTCAGCATATTTTGTACATTTCCTTTAAAAGACTCAATCCTATCTTTCAATTCATTAAACAGTTCCCTGCATTTACAGAGTTTTATATCAAATCAGAAACCTATTTGAATTAATAAGAATTATAGTAAAAGTAATTTGAAAATAAATTATTGGAAGTTCAAGACATGAAAGCTTTTGATGAAAAAAATTTAGTCCCATTTAAATACTACAGTAACATTTTTAGCCATACAAAGTGCAGAGAAGAGACAGTGAGAACGGGTGTCCAGAAAGAGAAGTCCATCAGCTGTGGATGAAGGTCAAGGGTGAGACCTCTTCAACACAAATACAACTCTTTATTTCTAAAAGAGGCAATATTTCAACCTTCATGAATACTTGCATATTTATTTAAAATCAAAAGCAATCAATCTGCCTGCTATTTACAAAGCTTCTTTTAACCTTTTTGACCCTCATCCATGTTTTGCTCTTCCAAACAGCGAAGTCAAATACGGTGACTTGTCTGCTCCAACGACTGTCTACTTGATGGTCAAGATAATTATGAATGTGAGCCCCATAGAGGATAAGCTTAGTGATAAATGAGACTCCACCCACTAGCAAATGACTGAATGGATAAGAATATGTGACACTGACCCAAACACTTCGCTTCTTTTCACAGAACCCTTATGGAATCAAGGGTCAACAGAACTAAAAGGAACCTACATCAACCCTCTCACTTTAAGACAGAAGGTGCAGGAAGGAGTCGTGCCTAAAACCCCAGGCCAGGCAGGTATACCCAAGAGCAGAGGCCAGATCTCCTGATGGAGTCATCAAGGTATTTCTATTCTTAGCTATTTCTAAATAACAGGTATTGATTTGTTTCTAATTATAAAAGCAATATATGCTCAACGTTTTTGTTGTTGTTGTTGAAAGCTCTGTTTTATGCAGCATTTATGACACTGGACCCTGTGGTGTGATCTGGATCCCGTAACAATCTACTGCAACATAATTATGGTTGTGTCACTTGAGCTTATAGAAGGAAAAAAATATTGAATTTAATCTAATCTCCTTTTATAATCAGTAAAAGGTGAGGCCAGATTTTTGAAAGGCAAGTTCAAGAGTAATTCTCCTCAGTGCTGGCTTTTTCTTCAATTAAAATTATTGATTTCCCTTGAATACAAAACAAAAAATGTCATCTGACACAACATTCATGAATATTCTGTATACACATTCTTGTTTAGTTGACTAATGGCAAATTAACGTTCTCTATTTTAGCTTAAACACATACTATAGGTATGTTTGATTAGCATTGAATTCCAAAAGCTGATTACTATGCATGCTTTGATTATGTAATTACATAATAGAGTATAATGGCTCCTGTGGAGTCATTATGATCTATATGGCAAATAAGTTTCAGTTTTGCTATAGCTTAAATACACGTTGGGATGACAGCTCCTACCACGGTTCCACTTTTCAGTCTTATCAGCTAAGTGGGCATTTTCCCATTCATCCTAACATCTTCTTGACACCAATTAAGGTCTACTGTGTCAAGCTGCATACACTTTTGAGAAATTCCTTTTGTTTTCTTGGCATTCAGAAGAGGACATTAATTTTAAAAGCTGTATTAAGCAAAAGGCCTGGTTTAAAAAAAAAAAAAAAAAAAACAAGGCTGAAATTCCATCCTTCATCCACCCTTTGAAAGATCTGCAGGGAATCACATCGAGTCCATTAATCACTGTTCAGACAACCACAAGGGGGTTAAAGATGGAATTTCACCTTTAATTCCAAAATGCACAAGAAGAAAGAGGAGCCAGGAATACTGATGCTTCTGGGGGTGACTTGCCACAGCACATTCGGCTCAGGGTCCAACTGAACGCCAACTGCCACCAAGTCACACTAAGGCCCGTTTATGCAAATCTCATTTCTCCCAACATCCCTTATATTTTGAAGTTCCTTTGGAAAGAGGCAGCTACGAACCAGCATAGCAAGATTTCTCCTTTGGAGTCCCTGGACTGGATTTCTGATGAATCCGTGGACCACAAAACTTATCCATTGAATAGAGTTTTGATAACTCAACTCGCAAACTAGATAGAAAGTAGGTTTTAAAAAGTAAAAAAAGTGATTGAAGAATTATGTAAAGTTTCTCTTGAAATTCTTTAATCTCAATTCAACAGGAACTAGTTCTACTTAGAGAGAAGGATCCCTTGTACCATGCCAAACCAAAGGTGACCTGAGGCTTAACTTTACAGGCTAATCAACACCAAGTTATTTTTACCTTTATGTCTTAGTGGTTTTCAACATTAAAGCTTAAGAACTGAGGTCAAGTAGAGTCCAACTTGTATTTACATATAGGAAGGGTATCTCTTTGTGAAAGGAAGCATTGATTAGATGTGTGAAAACTCTTTTCATGGAATACTGTGACAAAGAAAGTAGTTACTGCTTCCCTGCCTGTGCTATTTTGTTTCAGCCGCCACAATTAGCCACCTTCTGTTTAAAAGACTCTGAGCTCAATACAACTTTTTAATCAGGGCTCACATCACTAAAAGGACCAAACAATTATGAAGCTTAAGGTCTGAGCTGATGGATCCCACAAGAGCCAGAGGTGCCGTCCCCTGTATAGAATGTTTATGTGGTGTGACTCACTGCTCTCGACAATCTGAATTAGCTCAACAGCAATAAAAGAAACAGGAATGTAAAAATAAACCATAAAAAGATCATAATAATCACTGAATCCTTTTGCTCTTCACACTGAAAGGTGAAAACTTCAGACCTTTTTTTCCCCCTTTCACTCCTTTTCATAGCGGGACAGGTAGTATGGCCTTTTCATTCATAAACAAGATAGCATCTTTTTTGGAGAAGATAACCTAACCCTGAAGAAAAACTCTCTGCAGTGAAACAGGTTTTATGAGAATAAAAAGAGTGAGAAAAAACCAGAGCCCTGAAGTACAAAAGCCACTGTTTTATTTGCGAGAGGGATGGCATTGAAATCACCTTGTATAAGAGTCATTTTAAGCCTGCTAAATCTGCTTAGAGGCTCTTGGGAGAAAGTGGGGGGGCTCTTAAAAAAATATTAATTAAAAAATAACTGCAGCCATCCAACTTGGACTTTGGAAAAGAACCATCTGAAGACAGAGGCTTCTTATAAAACTAATTGCGTTGGCAAAGCAAGTAGTTTCTTCTCAATGGATTTGATTCCGTGATGCTCGTTTATGGCAAAAGACGAATAAACGAATAGTTTTAGATTGAGCTACTTTAGTAGCAATTCAAAGCTGGGTGCTATTCCAGCATTTCCAAATATATTAAGTTTCTCTTAGACAAAATGGAGTTGTGCTGAAGGCCAACTGTTGCTCTTCCGCACTAACGACTTTGCTAATGAAAAGAAAAATATATTATATTCTCTAGGACACATTAAATGACTGCTTTGTAGAGTGACTACTGGGGAAGAAAATCACATTCTAAAAGGGATGAACTGTGTAGATAAGTAGCTGATAGCTGATGATACACAACCCTCACACCATCCATGGCGGTAGTCATGGGCTCCAAAGTTAGCTGAGTCTGAGACAACAGAAATTGACTTCTAATTCACATATTACAGAACTATGTACATTTCCTAAACCACAAGTTATTCTCAACTGAAACAAAAGATTTGTGTGATTAAAATTCAAAATACATATTAAAATACTTGAAAACCACAACTCTTAGGTTCTACTATTTCTATAAAGATTGAAGGAAACTTGGACTTCCCTGATTCCAGAAGCGACCTTAAGAGCCAAATCTCTTGGCTTGCATAAACGGTGACAGCCTCTGTTGAGCGCTTACTTTGCAAGAAAATAGAATGTTGCTTTTTTCTAACCAAAAAAAAAAAAAAATTAGAATTTCAAAGCTACAGGGATGGCTGACTTCTAATGCGGCCACTTTTACATTAACTAATTATTTCTCAATTCCCCCAAGTCTTAGGCAGATCAGAGATACAAAGTGATCATAATAATTGCCATCACTAGTTCCTCCTCTACAAAACTCTTTCAATTCAATTTCCTTAGAACCCCAACCTCAGGACTCAATAGAGATGGCATGTGTATTTCCCTTTTTTTATATACCCCGCTCTTAAACACTCAATTTAATATCATTTTCCCTTTGATAAGAGGTACCATGATTACACTTGGGTTACTTTTTGCTTCAGCTCACTAAAAGCTGGGTTCTTTTTTTTTTCCCCTTTACATTTGTCTCCGGGGTGTTAAAAGATTAACAATTAGCATAAGATATTTAAAATCACAAGGCTATAATATGTAACAATAATTACTACACGCAGGGAGGGAAAGGGAAGTGGCTGCTATTCTCCATGTCTGGAGGCAAGAAAAACAAATTATTTCATTTCCAAAGTGCTTATTATTAATTTTTTAATATCCAGAAAACTCCCACTGTTATCTGAAGGGGGCATTATTTAACAATAGCTGATATATTTTTAAAATGTTTGCTGGGCAAGGCATTAAGTGGCGTCCTTTTTTACATTACCTAATTTAAACCTCACGACGGTCCTATGTGGTTCAGCGTCTTGTTACCATCCCCGTTACAGACAAGGAAACCAAGCTCTACAACGGATACATTAAATAAATGGTTGGAACCAATATCTGAAGCTAGTCTGTTGCTATTAACAATTATATTATATTGATTACCTGAAAAGGCATAAAGCTTTATGATACTCAAAGAACGGAGGAAAACTAATGGAACAATCTACAGTATCTCACTTATGTGACTCTGAAATGAAACTAAAATAACACTCTCAGCATTGAAAAGAGATTTTAAGACAAAGAGCTGATCTGTCAGCAATCAGCATGCTCCAATATGCAACACTGATAAAATCAGCTCTACACCCAGAACCTAACTACTGAGACTTCGGTATTTACAGAGGAGACGTCTGTTCTGTCGAATGATCTGGGCTCAAAAGGCAGCTCAAGTCCAACTCCGGCATTTATAGTATCTGCTTCAAGGTCATTCATTAGTATTGACAGTCTATGAGACTGAGATTTGGCTGTATAGCAGGCTCTCCCTACGTGTCCCCGTTCATTTTTCCTGCCAACAAGAGCCACTGAAAACCTTCCAAATTTAAAGCCTAGAGCCGACAGGACAACCAAGTAAGGATATCAGTTGGAACACATCAGATACCGACGAAGAGCGAATGTCAGCTTCCACTGACATTACTACACAAAGAGAAAACAGGGAAACGGGAAGGGATAAAGGTTTCGTATTCCTATTCTAGAGAGTGTTCTGTGTGTATGTAATATGGTTTGTTCAAGAAACAGCTGTAAATCCACGATAATCATCATGCCAAATAATGCTGCCACATTCAAGTGACTCCCATCTCCTACCAGGAAAGCCAAGTAGCTCTGGACTATTATATGAAATGACAATGTCTTAGCTGGAAAATTGGGTTCCGTGACTAAGGCCCTATTGCTAAGTTATTCACTCTATCCATAAAGCAAGGGTTTTGCTTTTTTAAAAAAAAGACCTCTGGGCTCTCAAGTTGCTGGTTCCAGCTGAACCTGGGAAGAAAGATAACTAGAGTTAGAAACTCTTTTATGCCAGGGTTTGATGAAGGGGTTGAACATGGAGAGATGTCAGTGGCCCAAGGAGATTCCAGATTCTACTTTCATGCTGCTGACTCCCCAGTGCAACACCTATGTCACTCAAATATGCACAGAACTAAGCAAACTGGCACTACTACCACAAATAAAAATAACTTGATTAATATTATCCACGTGTGGGCTGAAATATCTAATAGGGACATTATCTGTGACTTATTTTTCACTAGTAAGGGGGCAGGTAAGAAGAAACGAATGATCACTGGACTTTTCCAACAGTTGTGAGCTTACTGGTGGTGAAACCAGGAAAGACTCTGAAACTCCGAATCTGCTTCTGTATTTTAAAATAGGTAAACGGCATCTCTCCAATAGGGTTATTATGAGAATCAAGTGAAGAGATGCATATGGCAGTGTTCTGTAAGCTCCAAAAAATGCTAAATAAAGGATTATAATTTTCTCTTCCAAGTGCTTCATCAGTAGCATCCTAATCTATGCAATCTCTGTCAATGTTACTAGAACCTTATGCTCTTTAGAATATGCTAGAAATTTTTCAGTTTCAGAGGTTTAGCGATTATATTTTTTATTCTAAGATTAACTGAAAAGCAGAGGGTAAATTAAACTATCTTCATCGCACACATTTTTGTTGAATGTAGGATTTTGTAGGCAGAGGATTGGACATTTGAAGTTGCATCCACAGCGTTAAAACCACGACTTCCTTCCTGTGTTCCCTCCCGTTCTGTATGGGCCCAGGAGCAGCCACGTGCTAAGAGCAAACTCCACGTTGTACGCAGGTCAGTAAGGTGACACACCATCCTCCCTGGAAAACCTCAACAACCAATATCCCCGTGACCTGGCATCCTGGTGGAACGCCCATGTTCCTCAAAAACCAGCTTTTCATATAACTACGTCTTTCTTTAAAATGCCAAGATTAAAAATAAATGAAATAATATAAAAATTGCACGAAAGCTTGCAACTTCCCACTTTCTTTGTTCTGTGTGTTCATCCCGGGAGGAGGCTATGAGTTACTGAAATATGCAGAAATACGTGATCCTTCTCTGAGCAGTGGTGCCCAGTAGGCCCCTCTGCTGTTTCCCTCCAGTGCTGGCTGTCCCGACTCACATTCCTCCCTTTATACTAAGTTCAAGAGCTTTGAGAAAGCTCCTGGGTGTTGAGACCTTTCCTGCTCACTACTGAGTTCCTGGGTGTGTCTCAGATGTCTGGGGTCTCTAGAAACCTTACCAAGTGACATGCCCTGGGCATGCTGGGGAGTCACATCCCCCCCTCATTTGATGCAGAGCAAAGAAGAGTTGCACAGACAAAACTTAATTAATAACAGTATTTGGTTGAGTTTGACAACTGTGCTCTGCCACTAATAGATATTCTTAGGTTAACGACACCCTTGAAGGCAGGAAGCAAACCAATGCTTGATTGGTGACTGACCCTAGTTTGCTATTGACATTAATGGATTGTTCTTTTACTTGACCAATCCACCTATTACTAACGTACTCATAAAAGCTGGAAAGCTGACCATGGAGGAATTCCTACTTGTCCTTTAGGACTGAGCGAAAAGCCCTTTCCCTATGTAGCTCTGATGACTCACCAAGGTGCCTGACTTCTACAGTTTTGTTTTGTTTTTGGCAGGGGCTGGGTTTGAACCCACCACCTCCAGTACATGGGGTCAGTGCCTTACTCCTTTGAGCCACAGGTGCCGCCCCAAGGTCCCTGACTTCGGACACACTTCCTGCGTATCCCAGTCTCAGCCTCCTCACTGTTCTGTGATCACGTGTTTACAGGGTTCTTGCTTTGCTTAGATTTTGGTGTGGGTTTGATACTAGCTCTGTCAGTTAGTCAGACATTGGGAAAGTTACTTGAGCTCTCTAAGCCTCAATTTTTCATATGTAAAATGAGTATAAAACATCTCCCTCATTAGGTAATTTTGAGGAACAAATGTGATAATCAATGGATTTGCATAGCATGAGTTTTAGAAAATATGTTGTGTACCAATAACATATCGTTAATACTATTATTGTAATTATTTTTAGTTTCTTGAGAGCAGTCACACTATCTTAATTCATCTTTGTATCCCCAAAGGATAATACAATGTCAGCTTATAAAGCAAGTGTCCCATAACTGTTTGTTGAATAAAGTAAGTAAATGAAAAGTTGTTTTAAGACTTTTAAGAGCTAGGCACTCTCATTTTTTGACATAACTGGGCCACATAACATCAAAACATATTAAGTTGCACCCATATCCCACATTACATATAATTCTGAATTTAAAAATTTAAAGGATTTTTATAATTTTGCTTTTGAGATACCAATGGCATATTTTATTCTAAAGCCAACACTTTGCTTTTCCACTTTTCAAAAATTTTCATGAGGTTCTTAGAAAGAAACAGGCCCTAGTATTGTGCCTATAGCACTTGATGGAGAAATCAGTTTTGCTTTAAGAAGTTCATTCCCGGCTAGGCACCGTGTTCACATGTCTGTAATCCTGGCACTTTGAGAGGCCAAGGAAGAAAGACTGCTTCAGGCCAGGGGTTTGAGACCAGCCTGAGCAAAAACAAGGCCCGGCCTCTACAGAAAAAATAGAAAAATTAGCTAAGAGTCATGGTACATGCCTGTAGTTGCAGCTCCTGGAGAGGCTGAGGCAGGAGGATCACTTGAGCCCAAGAGTGTGGGTTACAGAGAGCTAAGGTCTCTCCACTGCACACTAGCCTAGGTGACAGGGCAAGACCCTGTCTCAAAAACCAATAGATCCTAAAGCTGCAAAGACAGACAGACAGACACACACACTGAAAACACAAAGTGACAACACTTGTAAGTCACAAGCTACGGCAGCAGTTCTCAACCTGTGGGTCACAACCCCTTTGGGGTCTCCTGAAAATCAGATAGTTAAGATTCATAACAGTAGCAACATTATAGTTATGAAGTAGCAATGGAAATAATTTTATGGTTGGGGGTCATCGCAACATGGGGAACTGTATTAAAGGGTCGCAGTATTAGGAAGGTTGAGAACCACGGTGCTGTGGGAACCACAGAAAGGGGGGACTGTTAGGGATGGGGGTGTAGATCCTAGAGAGATGGAAGAAGGGGAGAAATTCCAAAGGATAGAACAACATCAAGAGTGGACAGCCTGCTCTGAAAAGAGACTGGGAGGGATATTTTCTGGAAAGGTCATTGGGTCCAGATACTGAAGGACACTGTATGCCAGGCTAGAGAATTTGCACTTTATCTTGTAATTAATAGGGGGCCATTAAGTGATTTTACTCCAGGGAGTGATATGATCTCACCTGTATTTTGAAAGATAACTTCTCCATGGAGGGGGGGGGAACCCTGCCGGGAGGAAAAGGCTGGAGTCAGAAAGATCAGTTAAGAGACTTCCCGGGCAGAGCACTCAGGAGCTGACAGCCAGGGGGAGGAGCGTGTGGGGACAAAGAGTGAGGAGTTAACAAGACTTGGAGGGCCGGAGCAAGGGACGTGGAGTCTGCCATCAATTGTCCTCCCATCAAAGGACCTGGGAACTCCTTAGTCACCTCTCCTAAACTCCAATTGATGTTTAGCGGCCTTCTAAGGGAGGACCAGCAAAGAGCGAACTTTAAAAGCAAAGGACACACACACATTCTCGACACTTCTGTTTGGGTTTTGTAGCACCCACTGATACCAAAGACATAATTAAGAAACCGACCCTTACCCAGCAGTTTTGACAGTCCCTGGGACACAATTAAAAATGCAGAATCTCACACTCACACAGGACCTACTGCGTCAGACTCTGCACTTGAACAAGAGATTTAGACGATTTCTATGCATATTAAAGTTTGAGGAGCACATTAATTCCAATCACTCTTTTACGTCGTGATCATAAACAGATTGATGACTTAACCAAGGGAGATCTCAGGAAGAGGAATGCTCCTAGACAACTCATTTCAAGGAAACTGGTGAAATCTCAGTGTGGCCTGGGATAAGGAAAATCAGAAATCCTCACTACCAAACCAGGTCAGTTTCCAGGGGGAAATACGTTTAAAAATATACTTAAGAAAATCCAAGTTTGCGTGAAGCTAAACCGGTGTGGATGACTGGTGAGTCGATAGGAAACAGGATCTAGCGTTCTTCCTCCAGGCACATATGACCATTACACACATAAAAAACCTCCTACCAAAGTAGCCAGTCACAGTTTGACTGTGACCAAAGCAAACAGATCGTTCTGCAAAAAACGAAGACTCGCCAGTACTACCGACTCAGCGGGGTCTGTCGGTTCACACGCTGTAGTATCCGAGTCAAGTTCTGGCTTCTTCAGTTTCACTGTTACTGTGTGTTTTGCGTTTGTGAGCTCTGAGCCAGTGAAGGAAAAACAACATATTGGGGAATAAAGTGGTGGACGGCGAAAACTGAAAAGGGGCTGCAAAGGCGAAAAGTGACAAAATTCAACTCTACGATTCGGAGGCAAGAAAAAAAAAAAATCAAAGCTCTACTGCCCATTATAGCAGGCTTTGTGCCTCTGTCTCTTGGCAAACATTTGCTGCAAAATATATAGGTAAGAGCAGAAACAGAATTTTAAGAGAAATAATAAGAGTCTTAGGCTGGAGGCAGAAAGAATCAGGCTCGGAAAGAACCTTGTAGAAGATTGGGGGAAGGAAAGGTAAACAACAGTTGGCTTTTACACAGTCTCTTAATGAACAGCCATAGATCAGCCTGGACCAAACCAATGGCCTTGATCTCAGTTGCTGCAGTGAACGTGCCTTGTGCCATTTGGATGCAGGAAAACCGCGTCCTCAGCTGTGGCTCACAGGAGGAAGTAACACTTACTTTCAAAGAATTGGCCTTAGAGTAAGAACCTAAGTTTAGGGGAGGTCCTTTCCTATTACTATGAAAGTTTATATACCTAGAACTTCAATTCTTCTTTAAGTTTTCTAACAAGCATTTTTTTTGGGGGGGGGGGGGAGTGCCAGCAGAGGGGACAGCAGCAAAATGGTCATTGCCACGTTCTAGCTCCTGCTCTTTAACATACAAGGGGCAATTGCCACTGCTTCGTGCTTCCTCTAGCCAATCTGTTCTTGTCCAAAGGCTTTCTGCATTTCTATCTACTGGGGCACCCAGATGCCTCCACTGCAAGGGCACCAGATCTCTGAACAGGTTTCTGCTGGGTTACGAAAGTGCAGTTTCAGAGAGAAGAGTAATGTTCTGAATTTCGTTCTCTTAAAAAAGTCGTTAGGTTTATGGGCAGTCATGCCTGTCACATTTAGAGTGTGAATTACGTACTTCATGGAAACCCACTTAAACCCTACAGTTGTGCACAGCCATAATTTCTGCAGCATAAGCACCAACAATTGAGGAACTTTATGACCACCACTTTTCATGGATAAGATTCCAAAATCAACCCTTCCAACAGTCTAAGATAGTTTTCTTCTTTTTAAAAAAGTTTCCCTTTAAATAATGAAAAAGAAAAAAAAGAAAATCCCCTAATGGGCTACTTGCTGCTCTATTCACTTTTTAGATTTGTCAATTCTTTGAGTGACTGCCAGCACCAGGGACTCTTTGTAGCACCTTGTACTTGGGAAATAATAAAAACATGAAATGATTAAGAATACTGTGAGGGTAACTGCAGAAGGGACCATATATTCTGGGCCCCAAGGAAGGCCGTTTCTTTGCAGGATCAGACAGACTCCATTTATGTTATTAAATTGTAGCACTATTCACTGTCCAGGTTGGAAGCTTCCCGACATGTCAAAAGCACTAAACATGTCCAAAGCACACATCAGAACCTTAACCTTTAGAATGCTGGTTCTCTCCTGCCTTGTAAACCAGAGGAACATGGAACTTGGCACATCTGCTTCTATAATAGCTTTTACGTGTCAAAAATGCTTATCGGTCAAAAAATGTTTACTTGCATCAGTAATTCACCTGTGAA
>CAUYON010198550.1:0-13890 GCA_963573935.1 Arctocebus calabarensis
ATAATAAAGAAGAATAGACTATCTTTCTCTACTATATTCTAATTTACCCCAAACTATTCATCATTAAACCTCTTTTAGATTTTGGGAACATTTCTTTTTTTTTTTTTTTTTTTTTTTTTTAGACAGAGCCTCAAGCTGTCACCCTGGATAAGAGTGCCGTGGCATCACAGCTCACGGCAACCTCCAATTCCTGGACTCAAGAGAGTCTCCTTCCTCTGCCTCCCAAGTAGCTGGGACCACAGGTGCCCGCCACAACGCCTGGCCATTTGTTTTGGTTGCAGCCATCATTGTTGTTTGGCGGCCCGGGTTGGATTTGAACCCACCAGCTCAGGTGGACGTGGCTGGCGCCTTAGCCTGTTGAGCCACAGGCGCTGAGCCTCATCTTCTCTTCTGAAGGCTGAATAATCTCTAAGTTTCCTGTTTGTGCCCCTTGTTAAATACTGGGATATTTCAGGTCCTGTATGACCTAGAACATCTATGTAGTGGTTGTCAACCTCTCTGACATAGCCTAACAGTTGGTGTGAGAGCAGAATCTGCAGTAATTCCCTGCTAGCTTGCCCAGGGTACTACTAAGGACGTGGCCACAGGCATCAGACTAAATGCAGAGTGAGACAAGCCAGTTACCAAAGGGCTAGAAATCAGAAAACGTGCTTAAGGCTTAATCTTCTGGTTGTTCGATTTATAAAATTTTACGAGGCCCATAACCTGCAAATTGGGAGGTAATAGTGAATCCGGGAAATGAGAAAGCAGAGAACCAGGAAGTCCGTGTCCCTCTATGTGGCCCCACCCCCTTGACACTTCTTCCAGGCTGATGCCACAGCTGGGGCTCAGGCTTCCGGGTTCCAGCCAGGGAGAGCAGAGCCAGCTTCTCAAGCACACTTCAGGTAGTCAGAGGAAGCACAAAAAAGAGAAGCCTGTGCCCTTTATTCTAACAGCTCTGGGGAAGGGTTTACTTCTAAGGAGAACCGGAAAATACTCTGATTCAGAGTCGTGGATTGACTCAGACACTTCCTATCTGTGGGTCTCTAGCTCTGATCTACTCCCTGAAATAAGGATAATGTCTACCCTAAATATCTCACAGGCAGCAGGTACATGACCAGTTGAGAGCTTTTCTTTTAAAAAAGAAAAAAAAGACATTTATAAATTTTAGAGCATACAAATGCAAAGGACATATATTTCCTCTAGCCTAGGGTGCCCAGGCCCCTAATAAGGGAAGGCCAGCTAAGACTAGTTGCTGAGATGCACCTTGCCTTTAGAGATACTGCAAAGTCTTGTGTCAGTATCAAAAGGCCTTTGAGAAACATATTGGAAGTCCTAAGCTTTTTACGTTTGCTGGTAAGCTTTTAAATTAGAGTGAAGGAAAATTGATTTCAACTCCTGAAAAGAAAAATTAATTCACAGACATTAATAGGAAGCACCAAAAAAAGGCAAACTCCGGTTTTCCATGTGCTAGAAGAGGGTGAAGGGTGGTGCAGTACTGGGAAGTGCAAGGCCAGGTGTATGGGTAAAGCAAGGCAAGTAGAAACAGGACAGAAGGCTCGGCACCTGTGGCTCAACGGGCTAAGGCACCAGCCACATACACCTGAGATGGCGGGTTCAAATCCAGCCCCCGGACCTGCCAAGCAACAGTGAATGACAGCTGCAACCAAAAAATGGCCGGGCCTTGTGGCGGGCGCCTGTAGTCCCAGATACTTGGGAGGCAGAGGCAAGAGACTCATTTGAGCCCAGGAATTGGAGGTTGCTGTGAGCTGTGATGCCACGGCACTCTATCCAGGGTGATAGCTTGAGGCGCTGTCTCAAAAAAAAAAAAGAAACGGACGGAAGAGCAGAGAACAGGATACAAAGGGTCCAGCCTTCCAGGTACCTAACATAGCAGCAAACTGGGTCACCTTCATTCATTCGTTCATTCAGATTTGGAGTTCCTGTATCATCATTCCTTGAGAAACCTGCCATTGGAACTTTGAGGCAGAGGTTTTCAACATCTTGAGGAGCCTATAGCCTGTGCTCCTTTGCCAAGGCAGAAACCAGACTCTATCTGGGACTGCCAAGCCCTAGGTGGTGTTAGGAATTTTCTCTTCTGTGTCTCATAGGCCAGGGCCCACAGCTATTTTCGGCA
The DNA here is from genome assembly GCA_963573935.1 of Arctocebus calabarensis. Lineage (NCBI taxonomy): Eukaryota > Metazoa > Chordata > Mammalia > Primates > Lorisidae > Arctocebus > Arctocebus calabarensis. The sequence continues at coordinate 2,117 of CAUYON010198550.1, forward strand.
TTTCTCACACTGCACTGTAGTAATTTGTTAGCCTGAATGTATTCTTTATTTATTTATTTATTTACTTTTGAGACAGAGCCTCAAGCTGTCACACCCTGGGTAGAGTGCTGTGTTGTCACAGCTCACAGCAACCTCCAACTCCTGGGCTTAAGCGATTCTCTTGCCTCGGCCTCCCAGGTAGCTGGGACTATAGGTGCCTGCCACAATGTCCAGCTTTTTTTTTTTTATTGTAGGTGTCATTGTTGTTTGGCTGCCCAGGCTGGATTTGAACCCACCAGCTCAGGTGTTTGTGGCTGGCGCCTTAGCCACTTGAGCCACAGGCGCCGAGCCAGCCTAAATGTATTCTTGCTGACCTGTGAGCTCTCTCAGAGAATGAACAGGATGTTATTGAAAGTTCGGTACTTGTCTGCACAGCCAAAAGAAGAACGAGGACAGGTGACTTGAGGAAAAGGAAAGAGAAGTTTACTAATTTGCCAACACATGAGGAGGATGGCAGACTCCCATCTTTAAAAAAAAAACAACCTCATGTCCTATCTATAAGCAGAAATACAGAGCATTTAAAAGAAGTCTTCAGCTTCAGGCTATAGCTGTTTTTCTACTGTGATCATAATCTCTCTGCTTGGATGATTCTATTGACCCATCTCCTAAGGAACAAAAAACCAAAGACCATTCCTGTCCTCCTCTGATTACTGGCCTCAGGCAGGGATGTGGGTTTTAATTTCCAAAAAGAGTGGGGGAGGAGAAAGTTGGCAACTCAAAATATTTCACTGTTTTTTAGGCCACTCCCTCTGTTACAAAGAGAGTGTGTGTAGTGCTTAGGTGTCTGGCCCTGGTGGCAGAAAGATCTACAGAGACACTTGATTAACGCCCTAAGGGCTGTGCGATTTGGTAGGAGGATGGAATTAGATACTATCTGTAAAAATCTGATGTAACGAGTATGTGGCAGTGGCTATTACTTTAATTTGTTCTTCTGTATATCAATGATAATGATTATATCCATCAGGATTCAGCACAGGAAACAGAAATTGCTTTATTAAGCAATATTAAATAAGAAGGGATTTAATCAAGAAAGAAACTGCTGGCTTGGCACCTGTGGCTCAACGGGCTAAGGTGCCTGCCATGTACACCTGAGCTGGCGGGTTCGAATCCAGCCCAGGCCCGCCAAACAACAATGACGGCTGCAACCAAAAAATAGCCAGGCGTTGTGGTGGGTGCCTGTGGTCCCAGCTGCTTGGGAGGTGGAGGCAGGAGACTCACTTGAGCCCAGGAATTGGAGGTTGCTGTGAGCTGTGATGCGACAGCACTCTATCCAGGGTGACAGCTTGAGTCTCTGTTTCAAAAAAAAAAAAAGAAAGAAAGAAACTGCTTGTAAAAATGATTAGAAGGGTTGGAGTAGCAGGTTGTAGGCCAGGGATCCCCAAACCATATAGAAATGGCCTACTGGGGGAGTTACCACGTCAGGGGCACCTTGGGAGCTATTACTGAAATCCAGAAGCAATTGTAGGGGTGAAGGGAAACTTTCCCTTTCCCCTGAAAGTTAGCTGAAAGCTCAATTCACAATTAAGGCAGATTAATAAGAGAAAGGTTTATTTACCATGTGCACAGGGGAGAATCACAGACCGATTACCCAATATACCAGTGAAGTACAGATATTTTTATATGTGTCTTTTTGGAAGGGAGGGAAATGAAGAATACAGGTAATTCTGCTTAGGGATAACATATAGTACAAAGGTGGATGAATAAATGAGGGAAACAGATTGAACTGTAAATGATTCTCTTTACAAATTAACCTACACAAATTAAATTAACTTGAGAGACAAATATTACATTTAAATGACTTGGGCCAGGTCCAGTTGCTTTCTTGATTGTCTTTCCTCCAATATATTGAGATAACGGGGAGAGGAAGGGAAGTCAATTGCCTCTTTGATCTTTTGATCAGATCAGTCTGCTTTCTGCAGATAGAGGGAAAGCCCCTTCCAGTGCTTTTTGATCTCTAATGACCTTTAATTCAAAATATTCTCTTTACCAAGGAGTCATATTTTGGGATGAAATTTCCTGAACTCCTTCACTACTGTTGCCTCTGCTGCAACTCTTGCCTCTTAAAAAAAAACCCAGTGCTGGAGAATGGACTCCAGAGCAGCACTGCTGGAAGACCTCACGTTTCTGGGAGCAGAGTCAGCTTTACACATCTCATGCTGAGTGCAGCTACTCAGTGGAAGACAATTTGCATCTAGAACCCTGACTGCAAAGGAGCGTGGTGCTCAGCTTTCCAGCTTCACCTAGCAAGAGGCTAGAATGGAAGCCTAGTGAGCGAGTCCACACAGCTGATATTTATAGAATATCATGTCACTTGGCTACGTACTTTATGTCAGCTTAGACACCCTGCAACCCAGTGACCTAAGTCCTTATTTCACAAACAAGGAAGCAGGGCCTTAAGGAAGTGACCTCATCTGTCTTGAGTGACAGAAGAAAGAGTGAAGATGGGCTTTGGACAGGTTCTATCTTACTGTGAGCCCGTGCTCTTAACTACTATGGGGTAGGCTCCCTTCCGAATTGTGAATGCTAGCCCACTGTGTGGCCACACCTGTTCAGTGCAAATTAGAGGAGTTAATTCATCGTGAGTTTAAATGGAAAATGAAATCTGAAATGCTGTGGCCTAAAGAGTCTTCACCTTCTGAGTGTGACCTTTGGTAGTAGGCAAGAGGCAGCTGTGGGGGTGCAGAGGAAGTGTGAGGGGTGAGGCAGAGCTGGTGACACGTCAGCAGGGAATAGAGGGGCCCAGATGGGATAGTGGACTTGGACATGGGCCACCTATGCCCACTTCTAGATGAGGATGAGATAGGGATGGGCCTAATGTGGGCTGGTGGCTTCACTCAAGGGGTGTTTTCTTTTTCTCATTTTTCTTTTCTTTGTAAAAGGGAGAATGTAAATTACGATTTGAGAGAAAAAACACACATGCCTCATGATGGGCGCACTCTGGTGCCTGTGATAGTGGTGTCCGGAGTGTGCCGACTCTGCTGATAAGCACAGACACATGTCCTCTGCGGAGCTGCTGTGTGCCACACCCCCACACACGGTGACCACGTGCCAGCCGCAGCAAGTGCCCTCTCCTCTTCGCTGGGACCCAACACAGTCTGGGGTGGAAGGATTTCTAGGAAGTCTTGGTTTTCTAGTATGGATGCTGAGGCTCAAGAGGAGAGCCCAGAATCCAGACCAGCCGGCAGCAGTCAGCACAGAGTGAAAGAACACGCACACCACCCCCACACGCCACCCTCAGAGTCACAAACATGCGTACCACACACAAACGCAGAGGGGAGCGCACAGGCGCCACACGGGCACACAGAGTCCCAAGCACGCACACCGCACACCCCACCACCATAGGCAGGCACAGAGGGGACACAGAAACGCACCTGCACACATCTGACACAGAGCACGCACACACACCCAGCACCTCCACCCCCTGCTCATGCCCCAGACCAAACACACAAAGACACGCACATAAATCCACATACAGAGACACAAACACACACACACACGCGCGCGTGCTTATACGCTCCCTCTCAAAAAGTGCCTGACTGTGGTACAGCCATTTCCCGAAAGGCTTAACCTAGTGGTTATATGGACTGTGAATGGAGGAGGTTTGTGTACAACAGTGAAAGAAGTGAAAAGAGCATTGAAATGCCATAAACACAAAGATAAACTCTGTTGAAATGCACGCATGCTATTTCTTGGGACAGGAGAGCGATGCAGGCAACACAAATAATTGATGTCTAATAATCTTCGTGTTAGCCGGGCACCGTGGCTCACAGCTATAATCCTAGCACTCCGGGAGGCCAAGTAGGGTGGATTGCCTGAGCTCAGGAGTTTGAGACCAACCTGAGCAAGAGTGAGAGCCCATCTTTAAAACTAGCCAGGCGTTGTGGCCGGCACCTACAGTCCCAGCTACTTGGGAGGCTGAAGTAAGAGGATCAATTGAACCCAAAAGTTTGAGGTTGCTGTCCACCTGTGACAACACAGAAGTCTACCCAGGGGTGACAAAGTGAGAGTCTGTCTCAAAAAAAAAGAAAAAGAAAGAAAAGAAAAGAAAAAACAAAACAAAAAAGCAATGATCTTTGGATTGTTCTCTGGGTAATCATTTAGTTGAACACCTAATTTTTTTCTTTTCTTTTCTTCTCAGTAGAGTGTCCGTGGTGTCATAGCTCACAACAACCTCAAACTCTGGGGCTCAAGCGATTCTCCTGTCTCAGCCTCCAGAGTAGCTGGGACTACAAGTGCCGGCCACAATGCCCAGCTATTTTTAGAAGCAGGGTCTTGCTGTAGCTCAGGCTGGTCTCGAACCATGAGTTCAGGCAAGCCACCTGCCTCAGCCTCCCAGAGTGCTAAGATTACAGGCATGAGCCACTGCACCCAGCCTTGAACCTTGAATTTTTTTTTATTACGTCAAATACATATAGATCATGAATACATTCATGCATATGTGGGGTACAATGTGCTGATTTTTTTTTTTATACAATCTGACATGGTTAGATCAAACCAATCAACATAACTTTCACCTCATTTACTTGATTATTATACCAAAACATCCATGTTTTACTCTTCTTGGCAGATTTGACTTGTACCCTCGGCATATGCTCCATAGAACACTTAATTTTTTCAAGTGACTGTTCTTGAGCCTGGTACACTCACTGTGTGGCCACCAACTTCCTTCCCATCGCTGGGCAGCAACTGCCCAATCTCCAGCTCTCTGCCCTGCCCTCTGAGTGTTGGAGGGACGGCCCTGCAGAGCTCCCCACACCTCCTGTCCTCCTGCTCAACTCAGGAAAGTCCCATAGTTCTTGCCTCACAATACAAACAGGGAAGTTCAGGGACTTCATGCTGACCTCAGTTAGATGCCAGCTTCCCAGCATCCCGATTTCTTCCACAACAGTTTACCTCTATGTGCCCAGGGGGCGCTCAGGCCCTGGAATTGAAATTGTTAAGATTTTTTTTTTTTTTTCCCTTAGTGTTTCTAAGCTCCAGTAGGGAAGGGTTGGAATTTGAAATTAAGGGACAACCAGCAGGAGAGGACGGTAGCTGGAAAAGATTACTGATCAAGAAAAGGGTTGTGAATATTCCTTCAAGACCTGTTTACCGAACTTCAAAGCTAGAAGGAAACATACAAATCATTAACTGTAACTAGATGCAGAAGCTGAAGTTTAAAGCAGAAAGTAAAATGTTTAAAGTCCTAACTAAGTAGAAGCAACTCTGTGATTGCAAATGTAGAATTCAAATCTGATCAAGCAAGAATTACCATCTTCTACCTTCACAGTGCTGTTTCACTGACTCAATGTATGGACCAAGATGTTATTCTGGATACTGGATTTTATCAGAGACAACTAGACATACTTTATTTCAGAATTTCCATTGTATTAGATGAGTATAGACTCAAATAAAAGGCATAAGTCAGTTGCCCAAAGTAGCCATCCATGTCTTGCTTTAAAAGGGTTCAACTGCAAAAATCCAAATTCAAAAATAATGAAGTATGATTGCTTCATTACAAAAATATGTATATTATTTAGTAGAGTTTTTTGTTTTGTATTTTAATAGAAAGTTATAGGCTGGGTGCCGTGACTCACGCCTGTAATCCTAGCACTCTGGGAAGCCAACATGGATGGATCACTTGAGCTCAGGAGTTTAAGACCAGCCTGATCAAGAGCAAGACCCATCTCTACTAAAAATAGAAAAACTAGCTAGCACAGAGGTCCCAGCTACTCAGGAGGCTGAGGCAAGAGGATTACTCAAGCCCAAGAGTTTGAGGCTGCTGTGAGCTAAAATGATGTCATGCACTCTACCCAGGGTGACAGAGCAAGACTGTCTCAAGAAAAAAAATTACATCATTCAACACTAAAGTTAATTACATCATTAAACACTAAAGGTGGTAAAAAGGTGAGTAACTCAAGAAAAATGATGAATGTATGTGTACTTTGGGCGGTAAAAAGGTGGGTAACTCAAGAAAAATGATGAATGTATGTGTACTTTGGGCATCCTGATAATTCAGAGTGTGTGGTTTTCACTGTGTTTATAAAACACTAAGAAACAGGGGAGATGTATGGATTAGTAATGGGAAAACAGAGGTCTATACCATTTTGGCACTGATTCCAAAGTCTTACATGAATGAATTTCTTAACCTTCATGAGCCTTCGTGTCCTCTTTTAGAAAACAACGGACTGGGCTCGGCACCTGTGACTCAACGGGCTAAGGCACCAGCCACGTACACCTGAGCTGGCGGGTTTGAATCCAGCCCGGGCCCACCAAACAACAATGGTGCCTGCAACCAAAAAATGGCCAGGCGTTGTGGTGGGCTCTTGTAGTCCCAGCTACTTGGGAGGCAGAGGCAGGAGATTCGTTTGAGCCCAGAAATTGGAGGTTGCTGTGAGCTGTGATTCCATGGCACTCTATCCAAGGTGACAGCTTGAGGCTCTGCCTCAAAAAAAAAACAGACAGAAAGAAAACAACGGACTGGGTGATGAGCTCTGTGGGTGGTTTTGTCTTACTCTTAGAAAACCTGAATCTGGGTAACTTAAAAAAAAAATCTTTATAATTCTGGAGGCTGGGAAGGGCATGACTTGGTATCTGAGCAGAGCCTTCTTATTGTCAGGGTCTTTCCAGAGTCCCGAGGGAGGGCAGAGCAGCCCATGGAGAGGAGGCTGAGCGTGCTGGCTCAGTTCTCTCTGTCTCCTCTTATAAAGCCATTAATACCACCATTAATCCATTAGCCCATGAATCCATTAAGCCATGAATGGTTTCATCCATCCTTGAGCATAGAGCCCTCATTACCCAATCACCTCTTAAAGGCCTCCCTCTCAATACTGCCATACTGGAAATTACGTTTCAACATGAGTTTTGGAGGCGACAGGAATTCAAACCGTAGCAGGGCTCCTCTGAGGTTGTAAAGCAGAGTGGGAGGGCAGAAGTCTCATGACATGAAAGCCAAACCTACTCATACGGGTTCATCTCCACCTTTAATCACCTCCCCAAGACTGCAGTTCTTCTTTTGAATATGAGACACGTACTGTCCATCAGTCAAGTCTATTTGAATGTTGAATGAACTAACATCCACAATGTGCCTAGATGTTGCCTGTCCCATCACAGAGGTTCAGTAATTTTAGCTTTCTCACTACTTCCAACTTTGCATTCTGCCATTCAATAACCACATCAAGTGTGTAAAGAGTTCCTACCATTCATCTAATCAGGGCACTGTCTTGGGGATGCAGTGGTGAAGGGGAAAAAAAAACGGGTGCCTGTAGTCCCAGCTACTCGGGAGGCTGAGGCAAGAGAATGGCCTAAGCCCAGGAGTCGGAGGTTGCTGCGAGCTGTGTGACGCCACGGCACTCTACCGAGGGTGATAGAGAGAGACTCTGCCTCTACAAAAAACAAACAAAAACAAAAACAAAAAAAAAACCCACCTCCTACTATGGACGTGGGAGGGACAGAAGAAGCCAAGGTGGATGGAGGGGGCCCTGCATCCCCTCCCATGCCACAGTTGGCAGCTTTCAGGAGCAGACTTTAGCCCCACTATGGTTGAGTTTCATTTTGTTTTTCTTTCTCTGCATTGAGTTTTGCTCAATTGCTCCTTATTGACAGTTTCATTTCTTTGAAATTCACTTTTTCACCTGTCTCCTTTCACTCTTGCTATTATTTACTATTTAAAATCCTTCCCAAGATCTCCTTCCCTTCATCTGGCTAATCCTTCAGGGCTCAGCTTTCCTCATGGAAATTTTTATGACCCTTCACCACACTTGCTATTTGCTTTCATAGCACCCTGTGTTCCTCCCTCCTAACACCACAATGACAATTACATAATTTATTTGTGTTGTATCAGTCTGTCTCTCTCACCAGGCTGCAAACTGCAGGAAGGCAGCAAGCTTGTCTGTGTTGACTACTGATCTATGCACCTAACACGTGTGGTGCATTGCCTGCAGCAGGGACTCCACATGTATGCGCTGAGTGGATGATGGATAAATACATGAAAAATGAATGTGCAAATGAATCCCGGAAGCTGCCTGCCACCCATAGGAGCTGACGTCTGCTTTTTTGCCATTTCATAGCCAGTTTCACTCTCAGCCTTTGCAGGATTCCTCCACAGCTTCCCTCGCACTTTTTAAAAAAAGGAACTCAATTACTAGTAACACAAAAAGTCAACCAAAAGTCCTGGAAGATCATGATTCTGGAGAAATTTAATCTTGCTCAAACAATATACAACACCCTCTGTGTCCTCCAACGGGGCATTTAAATCGGCTTTGGGCCAGTCTATGCAATTATCAAGAGACGACACAGGATGGGCTTAGTGAGGACAGAACCAATTTTGGATTCTGCTTTGACAATTTTTCCAGCCCGACAATTCACCATTTGTCATCCGGGGTGCCTCTTTTGCCTCTGGGATTTCCTCCTTCCCATCATGCCCCCAGTTCATTAAAGGAGCTCAGGAAATTTCACCCCAAAATATGACTTCTTATAATAAAAGATTATTTTGAATCAATGACCCTTCCGGATCAAAAAGCATTAGAAGGGGCATTCCCTCTATCTTTATAAACTTCACGGATGGATCAGAAGAACAATCAACTTGTCTTCCCCTCCCTGTTATTTCCAGTATATTGCTGGAAAAGATGATCAAGAATGCAACCAGACCTGGCCCAAATCACTTTTTATATAATATCTGTCTCTCAGGTTAATTCCATTTGCTCAAAGAATTGTTTACAAATCATTCTTTTCCCCCATCCATATTCTTCCCAGCAACCATTTATTGCCCCTGAACAGGATTACCTATGCAGCTTACCCCTTTCACTCTAAAAGGCAGGTATGAAAATATCTGGATCCGTCCAGGATATTGAGTAACCACTCTGAATCTCCCCCTATGCATAGGAGATAAACCTTTCTCTTGTTAATCCACCTTAATTGCAAGTTGACCCTTAACCCTTCAGGGATAGGGGGGAGTTCCCTTCACGCCTGCATAATCAAATAAGCAGGTGAGCAGGAAAGAGCTCCTAAAAAGGGAGATGTGTGTTTAAATCAACTCAGTCTTTTCTCTTCTTGCTAACTAACTGCCCACAAAGCTGAGAGGGTGTGTGAGCCCTGCGGAGAGAAGTGAGCAGACAGGAAGAACCCATGCTGTTTCTTCTGAGTGTGGCTCACACCATTATCCTTCTTTTTCTTTGCGTGTTAACAAAATAGCAATGCAAAGGCTTCTCAGCCTCAGAAAATAGGCCCTTCCAGTCAGGTTGGCCACAGGCGGCTATGCAGGAAACATTTTCCAAAACAGTTTTCTGTCACTCTGCTATGTTTGGGTCAAACCTCAGCTTCCCGACAATATGGTTTTGTTCCCATTTCCTTCTGTTACCTGATGCAGCACCGTGGTGACTGTGCCCAGTAGACAGGAGTGCCCCATTCTCAAACTCCCAGAGGTAAAGGGTCATTCTGCAGGAGACAATAGCGCAAGCCCTTGTGTAGAGTCAACGAGGCTGTGTTTCATTTCGCTGTTTCCATGAATAGTCTTCAAGATGAATAGCCCCAAGATTCCTGTGGATTCCTGTGATTTTTCTTTTCTTTTTTCTTTAAATAGCATACCGGGGTTTCCCAATTCAGCCTAAGTAGTGCTCATTTCAGTGATTCAGACCTGTCTGGGTGTGTGTTACAGAAAGATGGAGTAGAATCTTTGCTGGTGGGCGTGCATACCGGGAGTAGAGTGGGGTTGGGTGCCTCAGACATCAGCAGACCCTTCCCTTGGCACCAGGGAAGCAGCCTATTTTCAGAAGCTAGAGGAGACGCAAGCAGCACAATTTGGCACTTTGACAAAGGGTAGCTGAAAGTGGGAAGGAGCAGCATTCTGTCTGCTTCTGGGCCAACATCACATTAGGAACGGAGCGAGCTTTTCTGAGACAGGAGCAGCTTGTCGGTCTAGCTTTGGGGACATGGGGATAGCAGATCAACACTGTCATGGAGGTGCTGCCAGCAGGGATGTTGAGGGTCCCTCGAGTGGCTTCTCAAGTGAAAGACAGTGAGGGTGCAAGGCAGAGAGGAAGCATTTAGCAGGTGCTAGAGGGACCACGGGATCCCTGGGGTTCCTGGAAAGAAGCTGGGGAGAGATCTCCTAGATGGGGTGCAGGACGCAGAAGCCTGTGAAACAGCAATCACCATTGTCACCATGACCCTGTTTGGATCCTTGGTCAGGTGTAGCACAGGGAAAGCACAAGTTACAGCAGAATTACAAAAGCTCCGCGCTGGGAAGGGTCTTCGGGATTATCTCCCCAGCCTCCCTGTGGTATGGGTGGTGATAACAAGGCTGTACGTCTCACAGCCGGGTAAAACAGAGCCAGAGTAGGACCTCACTCTCCTGAGTTCCAGCTCATCACACTTGATGGACTCCTGACATTCTTGAAACGTTTGTAGGGTGTCGAGGGTTACTATTACATTCAGGAAGAAAGTGTCTTCCTGGCACATATTACAAAAGTGCTAGACACCTGAAGTCAGATGAACTTGTTTGTGGTGGGATGTGTCTAGGAACACGCCTTTTGGAAGGCCCTGCTGGGGGAGCTCTGCTGGTATTTACTGCGAGCAGATGCTTTGGTTTGGTAAGAAAAGAAAAAGCCTAGACTCCTAGAAACAAAGTATCAGCTGGCTAATGAGTGTTCAATCTGCTCCCCTAAACGCTGCCCTTACCATTTAGACAGAGGCTTGTTGCTACTAAACTAGGTTCATGAACCCTGTCTTTGGAGAATTGGGGTAATAAGAAAAAATACAATTTTGGTTTTGCATCAGTGATTTTTTGCTGTTGTTCCATCAAAATTCTCTTCACTGTTGTTTCAACCCATTCACTCTTTTCCTTAGCATATCTGAAGCCGTTGGTTATTGTTTTGTCAGGCCCGGGACTGGCCAGGGCTCTGGCCCAGGTTATCATTGTCCAGATGCAGACCTTGCTCAGAAACAATTACCCTTAGGTGCCTGAGGGCTATTCGCCTTAGCAGAAGGGAGAGAGAGAGAGACAGTATTTGAGGGAGAGAAGCAGTCTTATTTGAAGAGTACATCTTAGCAGTCTTTCGTAGAGAGACACCCTGCAAGCATTCTGCGGGCAGGAGAAGCCAAAGAGTCAGGGGGACCCATTGGTGAAAGAATGAGTGCTCCCCCACTGACTGCTCCTGCAGCTTTTTAGCAATTCCGCCGAGGCTGGGTTTGAACCCACCACCTTCGGTATATGGAGCTGGCGCCCTACTCCCTAAGCCACAGGCACCACCCAGCTCCTGCAGCCTTTTTATAGACGTAATACCATGGCTTCTTGCACCACAAGTGTAGTGACTGCCAATCACTGATATTTTCCCCTCGCAAGCTCTCGTTTTAAGGAGAGTCGGATCCCATCCCCATGCCTTATCACCAAGGTGTTATATTACCGAGATGTTACTGGTGTTTCTTCTGATCACAAAGTGGAGCTTAGCTTTCGCTTCTCCTTCTCCGTCCCATATGGTCTGCTACATTGTTTTATATTTCTTCGAGAAATCTGGTCATCTGTCTGCCCATCCAAGGTGGTCCGTTGGCTTGTCAGAAGCTGGAACTAAGGCAGCCTCATGTTATAAAATGTTCCAGAAGCTCAGGAAAAGATTCAGTCTTCTAAACCTCAAGTATTCCTTTTCAGATGTTTGCCTTTATTATAGTGCTAATAAAGCCTACTAAATTTATTCTACCTCGAGCATGCTGCCGTTTTCTGACTTAGCAGAGATGCATTACTTTGCTATATAATTTAAAAT